>OVAN01000797.1:13863-50355 GCA_900406275.1 Anastatica hierochuntica | reverse complement strand
CGTTTATCAATCTTACGAATCCTGTTTCTCGTCCATCGTTAATCTATATCAATTCACAATCTATTTCGTATTTCGTATTTTATTATCTAACGCCTTTACGATTTCTTTTTCATTACCTTCGCAGTTTAGCTTTTTCGTATTTAACTCAATAACTCGCTAATCCGCTGTCTCGATCTATTGATCTTTGGCTAACAGAGTCCGTGAACCACATAACATTGACAGTGAGAATTTCGGTTCCCACAAGAGTAGAAAAGCATGCTAGGGATTACCATGAGATATGGTTTGACATTCATTATCTGTTTTCTTTGAATGATCATGATCCTGACTTTAACTCTTCTTTGCATGAAACATCTAGATCTCTTTTTTGAAAAATCCTACCTTGAGGATGTGCTTGGTGTAGATAAGATCTTGAATGAGATAGAGAATTCTAAGGTTGAGATATACTCGAGAGATGAGAATATCGTGCTTTACATGATTGATGGAGATAAAGTTGACTATTCTGTTTTAAATATGTTTGAACATGTAGTTGACTTTGTCTTTTCACTTAATGCATTTGATCCCCATGAACATCTAGTAATCAAATAATATTTAAAGATATATGTTATGCGGGTAGTGATATTCTTTGATGAGAATTGTGTTTGTTTGGTGTGGAAAACCATGTTTTCTCTTGCACATGTTATTTCTTGCATTGATAGGAGAATGACTAAAGGTGCATTGGCTCAACCTTTTGACTGTTGTAATTAATACATGCGTTTTAAGTCAAGTTAATGACTTTAAACAAGCCCTTAGTGGGAGGCAACCCACTGGTGAGTCTTAGTTTCTTTTCTTTTTCATTTTTCTTTCTTTATTTTTCACCTCTCCTTTATAATTATTTTCGTGATGGTGTGAGATAAGTCTAGGGAGGAGCATACTAATTCCATTTCCTTTTCTTTTTGGTGTGTTTTTGAGTTTTTCCTTAAGTCTGTCCTTGAGTCTTTTTTGCTTTGTTTTATTGAGTCAAACTTGTTAGGAGATGATGAATGTGCCTTGTGTGTTGTGCATTATTTTTCATGTTATTAATTTCTCCACGACTTGTTAGCGCAAGCAAACCGGAAAGCCTCATGACCAAAATCCCCACCAAAAAGCTTTGGAACTCAAGATCTTGATTTGACTGTGATTAACTCTATTTGATTAGACGCCTCATTGAACTTAATTTCATTTGATTATGGATCCGATATCAGGAAGCATAATAACTCATTCAGGATTGTACTCACCTTTTCACCACTCTTTTGATAATTTTGAATGGTCAGACTCATTCTTAGTCTGATACCACACCCTTATCCTATCTTTCTTTGATTCTCCATGCACTCTTTTTATTGTCATATGCGCACACATGTGAAAAATCTATGGAGAGAGTAGGGTAGACGTGACTTTCCTGATTACATAGGTAGGATTGGAATTTCTAGGGGGTTTACACACGGTCATGTGTATCTAGAGTTGGTAGTTAGACGAAAGGAACTTGATAATGGATTGATTGCATTTCTTTGTGTTGTTAGGGCCTTTGTTGTTGAGATTATGTGTTGTAAACTGATTCCACCCATTTTTTTGGTTCAAAAAGAGAAAAAAGAAGACGAAAAAAGAAAAACAACCAAAAAAGGAAAAGAAAATTTTCAGTTTATTAGTTTGTTTCGGGAAAAGGAATAGGTATGTTTATGGTATCTCAATGTTTTTGCTTCCCAGGAGAATGCATGTGTTTTGATTTGAGTTGTGGTTTAACGTTTTGGTACTTAGGTAGTTAGGAATCATAATTATCATTATGCTCTCTCTCATGCGATTTTACATAATTTCTTGCATCTACCGCTGCTTTGATATCCCTAAACACTAAATTAGCCATTTTTCATTTCTAGCCCGTTATTCCTGATAGAGATTTCTCTGGTGGAAATCTCAAGACTTTTAATGAACGTAGAGAGTTGATTACATGAATTTGAGTCTTGTAAGTCCATAATTCAGAGTATGGATGGGCTTCCGAGGTCATGATGGGGATCTTGAGGAGAATGTTTTGATAGTTTATGTGGCTTGCGAATCTAAGCACATGGTGTGGTTTGTTGAAGGCATGTGCTTCCCTGTGTTTTTAAACTTCATTTCTTTTAGCTTAATCTTTATTGCCTTTACTTGAGGACAAGCAAAGATTCAAGTCTGGGGATTTGATGAGTCATGTTTTTATTGATTTTTATTATGGTCTTGAGTTATAAAATATTGTGTTATATAATTTATAAAAAATATTTGGAGTATTTTGGTGCTTCTTAGTGTTTTTACAGGTTTTAGGTTGCTTTGGAGAGAGACCGAGTAATTTGGGTGAAAAATGGATATTTGGAATGCAAGATCATGCTGAAGCATCAAAGGCTTAGCCATTTTTGACAGAATTTAGACATTTGGAGTAAGCTGAAATTTTGACACAAGATGGCCAAGTGAGTTAGCTTTAATCTGAAGGTTGTTTGAAGAAAATCCAACGGTGCGATCAAGCGTTATTGTCATTTTAGTGAACACCTATCAAGCAGGTGACCAGAAGAAGAACAAGCAGACAACACAAAGTAGAAATTTTCCAAAATAGAAGTGATCGATCAATCCACACTTCATAGATCAAAAAATCCAAGACACGACGCAAGCAAATTACCAAAAACATGATCTAGACCCACTAGAAACGATCCTACTCGACTTGGAAACTTTTATAACACACAAAATCATGTTTTTGGTTTGATTATGCTATTTTCTAAGTTCTGAAGGAGACTCTAGAGTTTTGTAACCTAAGGAAGAATATTTCTCATTCGTACTTTTATTTGGAGAAGATTTTTGAACCCATGTTACAAATTCTATTCAACTACATGATGTTTTCGATTACTCTTGTGATTGTTCTTTGAATATGTGTGAGTAGTTCTCTAGTTTTGTTTAGGGTTCTCATAAGCGTTTTCATGATTTTTCATTGTTAGGTTGTTTAGACCGGGAAATTGTCTTTTGGATCTTTGTCTATCACCATGTTTAATGCTGAAATTAGATTCGCGACTAGTTTCTGATCTTAAGATTTTACACCGAAAGTGATTTATTGAATGCCTGAATCTGTGTTAAATGAACAATGTATCCTTAGCCAACATAAGTTGATGTTATTGCGCTTTGTGAACTTATCAAACCTGAATGTAATGCATGTTTAGAATATGAAATTAGACGAAAGGTAGTCTTGAGGATTCAATAACATAGAGAATTTGCGCTACGGATGTAGGTTGAATCTAGATTAGTAATTTGAGTTCTAGATGGTTCTTAATTCTATTTTCGTGTCAATCAACCTGACATTGATAATGACTTAAATTCCCTGAGAATACCCTGTGCCCAAAGATTTTCCTGATTAATTTACCCCCCGTCAAATTCTGTTTCTCTGCTTTATTTCCTTATTCGCTTCCTTGCTTTCATTTTTAGTTTCATCATCCCTTCTCCTTTTTAGCC
Organism: Anastatica hierochuntica; assembly: GCA_900406275.1. Taxonomy (NCBI): domain Eukaryota; kingdom Viridiplantae; phylum Streptophyta; class Magnoliopsida; order Brassicales; family Brassicaceae; genus Anastatica; species Anastatica hierochuntica. The sequence goes on along the minus strand of OVAN01000797.1, from coordinate 46,881 downwards.
ATAGCCCGTAGTTGATCCTATTTCTCTACATGTGACAATTGGTAGTTGTGGATTCGATCCCGAACCACTACATCGTACTTCAATGTGCGGTTGCAGTAGTTTAGTCATGTGAGCTATCAAAAGCCAAGAAGCAGGAAGCAAGACGCCAAGATTATTCCTCTGGGAAAGAAGCCGGAAGAGCCTTCCACCCAATAAAAGGAAACCTAGAGGAAAAATGAAATAAGCCTAAAATATAAGGATATACATGGGTTTACCTGATTCTATGGGGATAATCACCGAATTTTGATTATAAATACAAGAACTACAAGTTCATGCAATATATTCACAAAAAATGTTAGAGACTAGTGATAACACTAATATTTTACCACTTTTCATATAGATTTTAGTATGTTTTCTTTGCGTTTTAAGCAACATTATGCATGAAAAGGTAGTTTTCTTGTATTTTCAGTGTTTTGAGTCATTTCAGGTCATACTATGTACTTTGGAGCAATATGAAGCTAATTGAAGCAAAAGCTAGTTTTTGAACAGTTTCCAAGCATCAGAAAGATCATCCAAGACGAAGACCTTGACATTAATGGAATTTAATGAAACTTATAAAGAAGTTAGATAATTGAGTTAGTTTTCATATGGAAGTGGTTTTACATCATTTGGAGGAGTGGATCAAGAGTTATACTAAATATATTGAAGACTGGTCCTATTGGCTCGCAAATGAAGGATGCGTAGGAAGGCTAGAACTATAGGATCACGACTTTGGTATTAATTAAGACAACAAAACAAACAAAGTAGATGTTCTTCATGCTTTTCTAAGCCCAAGAACTCAAGTCAAAAGCCCTTCCACAAGATGCCCACGTTGAAAGGCCTTAAGGCCCGATTTTAACCTAATTGACCTAAGATTGGACAAAGCCTATTTATACTTGTTTTTATCTTTTGATTTCGTAGAGTTGTACTGTTCTAGGTTAGATTAGAGACTCAAGGAGGCAAGAACGAGCAACTTGGGGCCGTGCCCTTACCATCTTAAAGAATTCAATCTTCTTTCACTGTTTCATCAATAAATCGGTTTTCTCGGTCTTCCCATATTTCTGATTGATATCATGCTTTCTTCTCTTGTTTGCTGCGTGTTTTACATGTTAAAAACTGAGTAGTTTCTAGTTATATAGTAGGTTATCACGAGTCCATGATCTAGTTTGTTTAGGGATTCAAATCTATTAGAGATTATCATTAACATTATCACATTTGCTCGTATTCATTGCTATTCACTCTCTTGGCCAGCTTGTGAGTAGATCTAAAGTAGTTTGCATTCCAAAAGCTTGTATTTTTTTACTGGAACTAGTATTTTCTGAGCAATTTTATTTAGGCTTCGAAAGTAGATCGATCTAGAATTGTGAACAATCAATCATACACACATAGTTAATGCGTACTTGTCTTCTACATGGGCGTTCAAAAGACGATATTCTTTGGTTGTCATTAGTATAGAATCCCGAACCTTGAAAGTAGATAGGATTTAGTACTTGATTATGTTCTATACCTAAGCTAAATCGTACCCGAAAATAGAACCCTTGCATGCTAATTTATGTTCTCTATTATTTTCTAGTTGTCAAACGTTTATCTTCATTAATCTTTCTTTCCTTTTACATTTTGTTATATATTATTTCATTTAAAACCAAAAAGGAAACCACCTTTGTTTCTTACTAACTATTTCGAAAGTCTATAGATCCTTAGTGCACTACTCGTCCTTGTGGAATCGATACCTGAAGTACTACAACTACGATGTGCACTTGCAGCGATAATGTCGTTTTTTGGTTGAAACTTGACACACATCAAGCTTTCTGGCACAGTTGTCGGGGACTTGTTAGTTGTCTAAGGGTTTCGATCTAGGATTAGTCTATGAACTGTTTTTATCTTCTTTGATTTTCCTTTTAGTTTTAGGATTTTTTTTTTTGATTTTTCGTTTTTTTAGATTTTTCTTCTTTTTTTTTCTGAATTTTTCTTTTTATGTTCACTTTTTACTTTTGTGTCTCTTGATTTTAAGGAAATACAAAGAGGAATCTTATCCTATTACATAATGAGGCCACATAATCTAGGAGCTAAAACTCTCAAGATCATCAAAAGTATTCAAATGAAAGAGAAGATAAGCTGTATTTTCCAAGAAATCGATCGTGGTTTCATTCATACGAAGACAACTATCCAACTCAAAAAGAAGAAGGTCGGTTGCTTGGATTCAACAGTCAACCTAAAATTGGAGAGTTTTTTCTAAGTTCTTTTCTACTGTAAAATCAATGTAATCATCATTCATACCAGCAAGCATGAACACAATCTCAGGAGAATCGAAGGAACCTCGATAACCAAGGGTTCCCGCAATTTTCAGTGCATGTGGTTCATCGTCAAAGCCACATTCTCACGCCTTAAAGGCCACGTACAGAGACTTTTTAAGCTCATAATCACGTGCCATTGGTGTCTCTAAAGTGTACAGTTGAAGATTTGGTGGCACAACTCTTTAAAGATCAAAGAGAAGCGAAGGAAACGTTCAAAACGAAGCTCGATAACATGCACTTCGACCTAAATAAGAAGTTTGGGGAGATTAAAGCTAAACTCCAAAATCTCGAAGACTCTTTAACTGCAGTAGAAGAGTCCATCAATAAAATATCCTCAGCCCATTCCGTGGAAGATTTTCAAATCGAAGAAACCGAAGAAAATCGGATTGTGGCATCAAAAGGAATTATACTCATGCCTCAAAGGAAGAACATGGAGAATCTTAAGTCTACTGATACTAATGACATTGTGAAGAATGATTTTGAAGTCAAATTGATTCACAATGACTTTCTTATGAAGAACAAGAAGTTAGAAGGCGAAATTGGCGATTTCGCCATAAAAACCAATGAGATCAACACTCAACATGGAGATATCAAGCATTCCATCAAATTGATGATGGAAAATAAGGACTTTGATCCTAATATAATTCATGCTTTAGGAGAAAAGATTGATGGTTTGTACGCTTTCCTTGAAGATTACGAAGAAAAATGTGTAGAGAAGACACTAAATCTCATACGTTTAGAAGATGCACCTCAAGACCAGCAAGGAAAACGTCATACATGGTGATTCAAGGATTGGCTGGTCATGTTTTTCCCCAACCATTGGTGTATTTCATGTCTTGGATGATGATCCTGGCGATCCAAGTTACAAAATCGAGTTTAAAAACTTGGTTTGCTCACAAGCAAGAAGAAATTCTCAGAACTAAAGAAGGAGTCTTGGAGACACTAGAAGCTTCTAAGGGTGAGTCTAAATGTAGTATGAAATTCATCAATATCAACAAGAATCCATTTTACTATGCATCATGTTCTCAATTCCCTTCAAGACGAGTTCAGGGTCCGAAATAATTCCATGGAGTCAACCAGAGTGAGAAGCTCTGAAGCCCATTGAGATCATTGTTGAATCATTGGAAATGCATATAAAGGGCATGACAAAACACTTATATGAGTAACATCATTACAAATAACCAAGGGTTGAGCTAAAGACCTTAAACAAGCGCTTTATGGGAGGTAACCCATAAGTTCTTTAAAGTTTTGATTTTCTTTTCATTCTTTTAAATTTGAGGATATGATCTTAGGATTAATTGAAGTTATATTAGATGTTATTTGAATTTTAAAAAAGATTTTTTAAAGATTTTGTGTTTATTTTTTGTAGGAACACAATTTGGAACTGGAGAAATCGAAGAAAATTGCAATCCAAACACGTTCAGGTACATTCGGACCATCAATATAATTTCCACTAGTCCACATGAGCATACCGGTTTAGGGACCAAAGAAGGCCACGACTCGGTGCCACGGATCAGCTGCCACAACCGGATGGGGCACATCAACCCCAACACCGGCCGCATTCTTCTCAGTGGCAAAAATCGGTGATGCAGGTCTCGCCACCCGGTGCCAAGCTACCTTCTGGCCAACGCCTCATCCAACTCCAAGACCGGCCCACAGAGCACCCATCACTAGCTTCCCCTGTCTTAACCACCCCCGACCGGTGCCACGACCCATGTGCCTCAAACGACCGTGGCACATCACATCCACCACCGGCCGCAAGCCATCCTGTGCCCAACTCCGGTCCCAACAACTCTGCAAGACAATGTACCACCTCCCAGACCTTAATATAACCAACTATCATCTAGGGACAAAGAACCATCCATCCATACACTTCCTTAGTCGCGGGAAAGCATCTGAGCATGTCCGGAAATGCATTTTCTCGGTCGGGCCAATTCTAAAATCATTTTCTTCAAGGAACAACACCTATATCTTGTCATATGCATCAAATTAAGATGATTTCATGGCTGGGACGTTTAGAGCACAAAGCACACACTTGGAGCTTCAAGGATTCTCAAACCAGGCAATTTTTGAAACCGAGCTAAAACATATCCGCCAAGTAAGGAATCAACCAAAATTTTTCCAGTACTTAATGTAGGTCATAAAGAGTACTTTGAGACATCAATTCACTCCCAAAAAACCTAAGAAATTAAGGTGAGGCTATGGAGACAATATTGCAAGAAACTGGACCATAAAGGAATTTTGAGAAGAACTATCAGTTTTAATCAACGCCAAGTGTATTGTGACAAGAATAAGATGTATTTTGAAGCTACATAAGATCCAATCAAGGCAGAGCCGCTCTTCAAGCACATCCAAAGGCTCAAAAATGCAAACAAAAGAACAAAGACCACAACCAAAGTATCTCAAGAGAAATCTAAGCCAAACCAATTGTCACGCATGATAATTCTCATCAAATAAACTCAGAAAAATGTGAGACATTGGCTGGCAGATATGATCACAAGATTTTGGCTCAACTGAGACTCAAAACCGACAAACTTGGTTTATTCAAAACTCTTGTCTAGGATTTGAAGCAAGTATTACCACTGAAGATGCCTAGGAAAAGTTGTAGAAATATGAAGAACTGCCCAAACGGTTTTGAAGGTGCTCAAATTTCATTTCGGAGACAAAGATTGAGCCAGAAACCGAAGAAAACTCGGCTAAAGCCAAAACGAGCTCTGCCAAGCAAACCAAGCTTTCACATTGAAGATTCACCATTAAGTAGATATGCAGAAGGCAATACTCAAGATAGACCAGCCCTGAAACGGTCCCGAACCAAAAATAACCCGATTTTCCATCAAATGAGTCAAACCAAGCTTAGCAGATACCAAACTCGGCCAAATCATATAAGGTATGAGCTCTAGCCTTTTAAACTTCATTTTTACTTATAAAATATATTATTTTGCAGTGGAGATTCATTTTGGTCGGATCATTCTTCATGGATTGCAAAACGGCCAAACGAGCAAAATTTCAGTTTTTCGAAACATCACATATGGCCGTACTATTCTCCAATATTTCGACCGGTAGCTAAGTGATTCATATTCCTTATCTTTCCCATTAGTTTTCAGTATCTTCATAATTTGATTTTACACTGGGACAGTGTAAGTTAAGTCCAGATGATTCTTATTGTTACTAATGTTTCTTTTTCTTTGTTTTTAATTATTTTTCGTAGTTTTGAAGTCGTTTTAATTTTTTTTTTAAAATTAAAACATTTTATTGAGTCAAAATCAGTTCAGAAATGAGCTTGACTTTGAACTAAGCACGTGGCTAATGACTAGTGTCCCTAGTGTCAGTGTTTGGCTGCAGTTATACTGAACGGGATAACCAAATGGATCAACCAATCGAGACACCAAATCACTTGATATCCGAGTAACCCTTAGCTACTCAAAATTTAATGAACTTATTTTTCTCTTTTTGGGGATTGGTATACATTGAATCAGATTCCTCTTTACACTTGACAAAATTAAGTCTACGGTTCCCCCTCTTTCCTGTTTAATAAAAATCTTCAAAAAGGATGCTAATGCTTATTGTTAATATCATAAACACTAAAATCCAAATGTGCTTAAAAGAAAAAAGAATAAAGAGATCGGTAAAAAATAAAATGAAACCGTAGAAAAGTAGGGAAAAAAAGATTCTCAAGAGGCTGATAGAAAAAAATAAAATGATACCCTAGATAAGTAAGAAAAAGTCAGCATTTAAAAAAAGCATTTAAAAGTAAATAAAGAAGAGGAAATTAATCGATTATGGACTGAAATTGTTTAGGATTCTGATTGAGTTTGAGTCTATGTGTTCTTTGATCGATATTCCCTCGAAGAGACCGCACACTGTAGTTTTAGGGAGTAGTGATGGAAAACTTGGGTCACTCTTGTTGATTGTTGATTAATCGGGGATGTTGTTAAATTTGTGGTGAAAATCGGAGTTCTACCTAAATGTCAACGCATGCCTATAGTGGATTTCATCAGTCTAAGTTGCCAATAAGTTCTGGAAGTTTAGGTAAGTTTCCATGTTTTAAAACCTCTTCTCTGTTCTTCATTTTCTTAGCTCGACGACGAGCTAGACGCTAAGTTCAGGAAAGTTGATAACACCACTATTTTACCACTTTTCCTATAGATTCCAGTATGTTTTCTTAGTGTTTTTAAGAAAATTTATGCATGAAAAGGTATTTTTCCTGTAATTGTAGTGTTTTGAGTCATTTCAAGTCAAACTATGTACTTTGGAGCTAATTGGAGAAAAAGTTAGTTTCTGGACAGTTTTTGAGCATCAAAAAGATCATCTATGACGAAGGCCTTGCCATCAGTTAAATTTAATGAAATTTGGATAGAAACTATAGAACTGAGTTAGATTTCATATAGAAGTGATTTTACATCATTTGGAGCAGTGGATCAAGAGTTATACTAAATATATTGAAGACTGATACCGTGTCAAGTTTCACCCAAAAAGACACTACTGCTGCAAGTGCACAGCGTAGATGCAGTACTTCAGGTTATCGATCTCAAGGGAGAATAAGATCTTACAAATTTCATGATTAATTTAAGCTAAAACAGAAAATGAAAGAGTTGTTTGGTGAGTTTAAAAGTAAAAGACAACAACTTAAAATGATTAAAAGGATGTAAATCAATGAGAAAAAGCGTTACGCACATAAGACATTCACAGAGAATCATGCATGATAGAGAACCAATTTGTTTAGCGATTAGAATTAAGAAAATTCTAGAACTCCAAAACACTAATTTAGATCCTCTCCACTTCTGAGGTTCGGGATTCTATACTAATTATCAAAGAACCTAGAATTTCAAATGGTATTAAAATAGTTAGCATTCATTAAATAAACACATGTTTCGATAAGTTCACTGAGCCAAGGCAATCTACTTTCGAAGCCTCCTCAAACTCAGCTTGTCAAAGATTTGGTTCAGGTGTTTAACAAGCTTTTGGAATGAAAATCTACCTATGGACAGACTACTAGATGCACCAATAGACTAATCATGCATAAAGATCAAACCAAGACAAAGACTATATGAATCCCTATTCAAATACTAGCATCTCATGAATACATTATCTCTTTGAGAAGCCTACAAACCTAACTAATGAACTACTCAGACATGGAGCATGAAAAATATCAAGCAATCAATGAGAAAAACATCATTAAATAGATCAAGAATAAAAAATCTTCTCTATGACAAAGTATGGAATGGATCTCTCCAAAGAACACTTCGAAACTTGAAGAACAAAGAAAATAATATCTCAAACATTTTGACGGCTTGTAACTCTTTGTAAAAATTCGTGGCTCTCTCTTTCTAAAGGCTAAAAACAACTTATTTATAATAGTAGGGATTCTTTGGGCGTCCTCGGTTATGTCGGTTCTTGCGAAATCAAATTCAGTTAAGGGAATTAGTAGTTATGAATTGAAATTTGTCTCTGATCACAAATGTCACTGTGACCGGAATGTGCCAAAAACTAGCACTCGGCTGGTGGTGGCAACTCGATCACCCGGTCGTAGCTTCAAATGTTGCTCCACTTGCTTTCTTTTTGAGACAGACAGATGTGTCTTCGCATAAACGGCTATAACTCCTAGGTCACAACTCCAAATGACTTCAAACAACTTACATTATAAAACTAACTCCAAATGCCAACTTTTGACCAAATTTCAGCTCAATCCAATTAAGAGAAGTTCTTATTTCATGGCTCTCTTTCTTATGTTGACAATCTGTCTAGATTGGTAAAACGCAAAACTCAAGTGTTTGAGCCATTGTCTTCATGATCCGTCAATGAAACTTTCTTGGTAATATGAATGAGGTCCAATTAGAATGTTTCTCCATCCTTTTTGATGATTTAACCTGATTTGTGCCTAAAATCACAAATAAGAGAAAAATACCTCTAGAGATCGAAAAAGCATTAAAAACATGCAAATAAATACGTAAAAAATCTAACTAAAAACGGTAAAATAATAGTGTTACCAAAGACTATTCTTGTTGGCTCGCATATGAATGATGTGTAGGAAGGCTAGAACTTAAGGATCACGACTCTGGTCTTAGTTATGTCAACAAAACACCAAAGTAGATGTCCTTCAGGCCTTTTCAAGCCCAAGAATTCAAGTCAAAAGCCTTTCCACAAGATGCCCACGTTGAAAGGCCTTAAGGCCTGATTTTAACCTAATTGACCTAAGATTGGACAAAGCCTATTTATACTTGTTTTTAGCTATTGATTTCGTAGAGTTGCATTGTTTTAGGTAAGATTAGAGTCTCAAGGAGGCAGGGACGAGCCCCTTGGGGTTGTGCCCTTCCCATCTCAAAGGATTCAATCTTCCTTCAATGTTTCATTAATAAATCGGTTTTCTCGTTTTTCCCTTATCTCCGATTGATATCATACTTTCTTCTCTTGTTTTCTGCGTGTTTTACATGTTAAATACTGAGTATTTGCTAGTTAGATAGTAGTTTATAATGAGTTAATGATCTAGTTTGTTTAGAGATTCAAATTTATTAGGGATTATTATTAATGTTATCACCTTTAATCGTATTCATTGCTATTCACTCTCTAGGCCAGTTTGTGAGTAGATCTAAAGTAGTTTGCATTCCAAAAGCTTGTATTACTACTGAAACTTGTATTTCGTGTGCAATTCTATTTAGGCTTCAAAAGTAGATCGATCTAGAATTTTGAACAATCAATCATACACACATAGTTAATGCATACTTATCTTCTAAAGGGGCGTGCTAAAGACGATATTCCTTAGTTGTCATTAGTATAGAATCTCAAACCTAGAAAGTGAAGAGGATTTACTATTGGGTTGTGTTCTAGACCTCATCTATAATAACCCGAAAATATGACCCTTGCATGCTAGTTTACGTTCTCTACGATTTCCTAGTTCTCTAACTTTTATCTTTCATTGATCTTTCTTTCCTTTTCATTCTGTTTTGTTTCATTATTTCATTTAAAACAAAAAAACTAAACCACCTTTGTTACTTCCTAGCTAGTTTGTAAGACTATAGATCTTTAGTGCACACTAGTTCTTGTGGGATCGATTCCTGAAGTACTACAACTACATTGTGCACTTGCAGCTGTAGTGTCGTTTTTTTGAGTAAAACTTGACACACATCAACTAGACTTAAGATTAAGAAAATACAACAAGTGTAAGGGTTTACACACCCAAAATACGTTGTACGTCATCTCTTGATCAATAATACAAAAGTCTCTTCGAATCTCTCTTGTCTTAAGTATGCTATCTCTTGCTTCCGTAGTCTTACAAAGAACTTATCCCAAAAACATCCATAACAGTCCCTAGTCTTATTAAAACTTTTTCGACATATATTTTTGGTATACTTAGCCCAAAAAACACGTCACAATGATTTGAACTAGCATAATATATAGTAAAAATATGTCAAGGTGATAAACCTCAAATAACTAGTTGTCTCAAATGTGAATGCCACAAATGGTGATAAACCACTACATCTACTCTATAACTCTAAATAATGCCACACCCATCAAATAATACACTTTATTGGGGATAAATAAATCTTTCTTTGCTCCCTGCTACATAATCCTTGGATACATAGCCAAGGATAAATGCCAACAAAGGCCTTGGCTGTGCGTGGGAGAAATGCTGCTTCAACAACCAAGGACAATTGCCTTTGGAAAAAGGAAACATATCATACTCGACATAACCGACTCTACAAAAGACAATCGACCGAGATATAAGGAAATATTCCTTATACACGTGGGTATCTACGAATATCTACGAAATATTCACCGAATCTACACGATAATTTACAATAAATAAGGGAACTAAAACCCCAAATTTGACATCGACGATATAAGATCTAAACACTTGACACAAGCAAGGCATCTACACTGGAAATTAGGATTCTTACTCTTGTTTCCTTGTAAACCCTTCTTTTATAAAATTATCAATAATGAACATACTTGGATGTTTGCTTACTGTAATAGCACAACGAGCCTTGCCCTAAATTTATCCTAACAGTTTGGAACTAGAAGTAGGGAGATAAGCTCGCGAATATGTGTCAATGAGCGGATCAAAGCTTGATCAAATTACTGACATCTGTGGCGGAACTACAACAAATGATATAACCATGAGACAACAAGAAACCAATCCCCTAAGAGATGAAAATGAACAGACGACTCGGGTGGATCAAGGCACAATGGGAGAAGTAGAAGAAGCGATGGTCCATATGGAAGCATACTCTCGACAGCGAGCCGAGCATGTCCAGAAGATCACCTAGCTAGAGAACGACAACATGGCCCTTCTATAGGAAAACTTAACCCTTGCCAATAAGAGGAGATACCGATTGGAAGAACCCTAGGTTCCAACTAACGATCATTCTGATGCAATCCTTGTTTTCGTCACCAAGCTCACAAGAGAGAAAAACCTTTCCCCCATAGCTGCAAGTTCTCCCCCAGAGCCGCCAAATCTTAAAGGGAGTAACCCCGCGGGGAAGACATTACTCTAAAGCAATGGAATGGTCGTGCATAAGCAAACGCATGGGAAAAAATTGAACCAAAGGACGTCGGATGCACCCCTCTTGGAGGAAACCTTTTCTAAACAATTGGAAGAGCTTCATACTTTGATTGAGCGTCTTCCCAAGGTGGAATCGTAGTCAAGAAAAGAGATCTGAACTCATATGCGGACATCCCTTTCTCGGTTGAGATTACCTCCACAGAGATGCCTAAGAAATTTGTTTCCTTTTCGATGAGGAAGTACGACAGGATCAGAGATCCTGATTGCCACATAGCTCAATACAAGAAACACATGTTCACCATGGCCATTTAAAGGGAATACTGAGAGGTCGTGATGTGCATAGGGTTAGCCTAAAGTGGCTAGCATTACAATGGTTCATTGGTTTGTCCAATAGGCAAGTCTCCTCCTTTGCCCAGCTCACATATCTCTTTGTGACCTGTTTGTGAGCAACATAAGCCTGGGTAGAACGATGTATGATCTCTACAAAGTTTTTCAGCAATTCTATGAACCTCTATAAAGCTATCTTGCCCATTTTAACCATGAAAAAATCTCCATTCCCGGTGCGACACTTCCACCACCATCCCCGCTTTCAAAAGAGGTGTGCTCCGTGATGAAAATATATACAAAAAGTAGACCAAATATAAGTGCAAGACCATGGAGGACGTATTGGTTCTTTGGTCATGACGTCCTTTGATCGAGTGTCTTCCCCAGGTGGAATCGTCAATCAAGAAATGCGTTCATAATGAGCCTGGGCTCAAATCGAAAGAGGAGAAGACCAAGCCTACCGCAACGTTTGTTCAATCAAAAATGAATCAAGAGTCACTAGGAACAAGAGAAGCAATTGTGAAGAGAAAACTACCATAGACCTGAGAAAGAATCATCCAGAAAGGGTAACTCAAAGTGCAACCATCAACCGGTAAACAACAATTGACCACTTGGCTAAACGCTTCCAATTTATCCATTTCGAGAGCCGAGCTGGTAAATGCCTCCCATTTATTCATCTCGAGAGCCAATCTAGTTAGCATACTAAGAGAAATGGGAACCCAAGTGAACTGCCAGATTTCCAAATAGACCCTGCTAGATTGTGCGACTTTCACCGAGACCAAAAGCATCAAACAGAAGACTGCATCTCCCTGCGCATTGAAGTCAATAAGCTGTTGAAGAAGGGGCACCTAAAGGAGTTCCTATCATAGAAAGCCAAGAACCACTTAAAAATCAGAGGTGATGGCCAAACGAACGGTCAACCACTCCTCGCCTTATAACTGCGATATGATCACGTAGTCCACATGATTTCTAGAGGCTTGGAAGTAAGCAGCGTAACCCACACAACGAAAAAAAGAAGAACTAGAACCGCCAGAGTTAATAAAGGAGAATATGAATCAAAGCATAAAACCATCGAAAAGGATTTTATAAGCTTTAGATTCCAAGTGAAGGTGACAATCTTAATGTCACATCATGACACGCTGCTGATCACCATGACAATCGCGAATTGCTTGGTCAAAAGGATCCTAGAAGACAACGATAGCTCACCAAATATCTTTTTCATGGTAACCTATAATGACCTGGGTTAGAGGCCATTTCTCTGACCCGAAAGGAGACAACCCTAGAAGTGTTCTGGGGGCAGGTTAAACAAGCGTCAAAAGAGATTACTTTGCGCATATATTCACAAGGGGTGTAAAAACTTTCAAAATTCTTGGTGGTGGAATGCGCTCAACCTACAATGCAATGTTGGGACATCCTTCAATTCATGATAAGGGAGTCTTCCATCTACCATGCATCAAATAGTGAAATTTCAAGCCCTGTAGGGAATTCGGGATATAAATGGAGACGAGGAATGTTCTAGGTTATGTTACCAAACTACCCTTAAGAAAAGACCGATGACGCCAATCCAATGACTAATGTACTTGCATAGGCACAACCAAGATGTACCCATCTCACCAACATGTTCTTTATCCCGAAGCTGAAAAGTGAGGGAAAGCAGAGACCAAAATAGTAGCCACAAAGGAGTCACGAACCTCCCTTCCCAAAAGCCCATGAGGTCCCATTATTTTCATTTCTATTATTTCTCCACAATAATCTTACTTATATGTGGTGTTTTATATTACATAATATTCTTATGTACTTGTCCATTAATGATACCCTAATGAAGCTTTGTTCTCACAAAGAAAAGATGTCTGTAATATCTCAAAGCAACAAACAAGCAAATATGCACAAGGCAACACTGCAATTTAAAACTTTGGGGTAGTTCAACAAAAAGAGATTGAACCTCCTTTAATATTCTGGTTACTCCACCAGAAACGGCAGGTAGCCGGAAGCAAAAAAATTTTTCCATGAAAAAAATCAAAATCAAGGTAAGGCAAAGAGTGGTCTCTCCATACGGGGGAAGAGTATTGCTTTGACTACAAAAACCAAATACAAAGAAAATGAGTCCCGCATATTTTTTAGAAACATATATATACAAACCTAGATTAAGTATGTTAGTTGCACCTTAACATACTATTAATCATGCGTACCCAGATGTGGGAAGTATAAGACTTAGAAAATGGTTAACCAAAAGCAGCCTCACCTAACAACGATGAGCATGGATTATCCATGTGGGAATAGAGAGTAGCAAATAAATCCCATCCATGTGGGGGCACAAAAAAAACACGAAAAGTCTATCCACGCGAGGGCATTAATCATTATTTGACAAGGTCTCACGGGATTAGACTACAAAAAGCATTGCTTTAAGAAAACACACATAAAACTATGAATACAAAAGGAATATTACCAAGGAAGGAGGTATATTATCTCTACATCGGTTATTCATTTGATGATTACATATACTATTGGTCGAGAACCAAGGAGCAGTACATGCCTCTATCACGACCATTAATTGTCCATGTTGGTCACAAGGCCAAGGAAGAACATTTGTATGCTCTGGAAACAGACCAAAATGTACCTAGTATTCCTATGTTGGTTATAAACCAAAAGAAAACATCTGTCTCTACTCCAGAGCTCATAAGTCATACGCTGCTCAAGCAATAAACGACACAACACAATAAAAAGAGCGAAGAAAAGCAATTCTGATTAAAAGGCGCAATGCAACAATGGCCAAATGCCTACAATTCTACATTCAAAGTCGCCATGGTGAGCGGCATGGGTAACGTGAAAGAACCATCCGACGTGGCCCGACAAAGATAAGTCTTTAAAAAGCCCATCCTAGGGTAGCGACAACAATTAAGCGGCTTCAAAGGACTCACCCGGCTCCTACTCTTGGGTATGTAATGCTTCATCTTGGAGCACTTGTATCTAATCAATCAGAGGGATATAATCTTCGAAAGTTAGAAGATCCTCCCTGTAGCAGCCGCGTTTGACATCATCACCACACTGATACTTCTTTTGTTCCTCGGGTGGCTTCTAGGACTCGGTATCCTGCGTATACGACTTGTGCATCAACTCTTTGCGAGTGACCACATAGGCCCCAAAAACGGCCACATCCATTTTTTCCCGACAATCCTCCACCTCGCCTTTAACCTTAGAAATCTTATCAGCATGCACCTTTCTCTTCATCTCAAAAGCACTTACCTCAACACATAATTGCAACTCTTTCTTCTCCAAAGCGTAGACCTTCACCATCAAGCCCATGATCTCTTGGTCCCGATACTCGAGTAACTCAAGTTGCTTCTCCATAGTTTACACCTTTCTCTAATCGGCCCCCATGCCGCTGGCGATTCTTCCCTCAACTTGATGACAAAGAGACACAACCTGCAAGGAGGATCTCAAATATTATCATTAGAAAGACATGGCCTAGCATCATTAGAAAAGGAAAACAAAGACATGCTCACTTTCAGCTAATCGACATGCATGAAGCTCATGACCCATATGAGATTATCGTCATCAATGGTCAGAGCATCCAAAGAGAACACCTTCGACTTCAGATCATACAAGACCTTGTCAAGGTTAGGGTGGACATAAATGTCGGTAGGAAACAATGGAATGGTCTTATAAGCAGCATTGTCAGTTTTAATCATCTTGAGGACGAGGGAAATGACAAGAATCTCCGTAATTTTACGGTAGGCTCTGGGGTGCTCTTGATAATCTAGAATTCATCTTCCCCTGGTGTCTGACTAGTGAGTCTTTTCTTTGCGAAAATCAATTTCTTAACTGACATATACTTTTAAAAAAGGTCACCTTTGTTGGTATCGACCATACTCCTTGCACAAAACAGGGCAAAGTAAATTGTTGGAGAGGTGCAAACGTACATAAAACCAAGGAAAAGGTCCATTTACCCAGAACAATGAGTCTGAGATTCTTTATTGATCAAGGAGAAAATATAGTGCTGAGCAGAAGGTAGGTTCTACTGTCGGTCAGAGATGAGAGACCTTTGATTCAATGAAACAGAGTTTGGAAAAGGCATTAGGACTATGGTCAAATAAGCCGAAAATCCTTTGTACCCACCCACTGGAAGCCACACAACAGGAAATCTATGGTTAGCATCAACTTTCATAAATGCCAAGCTATGGAATCAAATGTCTTCACAGGTTAAGCCCTTTTTTCATGTCTATCTACCAAGAAAAGGAGATTTAATGCCTTGATAAATATAGTAATTCCCCTCATGGTTGGCTAACGAGACAAAGTGCCGCGAATAGGGAACCTTGCTCATCTCGTTTTCTATATCGTTTCTGTTCTCCCAGCACTTTGGTAGCGCTCAACATTCTCTAGGAGACAAGGCTGATCTGTCCTGGAGAAATCCCCCGGAAGCTCGTGATCTTAGCTATAAAAGATATGACCTTACCCGTAAGGCCGAGGTCAAGGTAAGAATCAAAAGCGGCTATCTCATCAAGCCTTGAGTCTGGAACCCTCTCATCGTCATTCTAAAACCTTAAGAACACTGAATATGGAGGTGAATACTTCCATCTAAGTTCCCATAAGTCCCAAATATGTATCAAGGGTCTGCGAGGCGGGGAATTGATAGAAGTCACCAAAATAGAGGGAGGCTTTTTGGCACCTAGTAGGCCAAAATAGAGAGCTAATATGGCTAGAATCAAAGTATCAGTTCAATATTCAGCAGGAAGGATAAAGTTAAAGGAAATATAAGCAACCGCACGATCCTAGTTGGATCTTCGAGGGCACACTTGAATTTGGAAAAATGTGGATCCTGTTAATCCTTTATGAAATCATCATGATCTTTCAAATATTTGCTATCAAAGAATCAACAAACTAGTGCTTGAAGCATTGCTCTCTCAAGGGTGGCGCAAGCTGTTGACTGAATCCGAACAATGTGGTCGTGCAGCATAAATTAACAAATTTAATCCACTATTCTATTATGTGGAACAAATTTAGCATGAATTAGGTTCTCATAGGCATTTCATCGAACACCTCTCGGACGTGAAATGCATACACATCAAGATTCCTTCAAATTAAGCATTAATGCCTCCTAATTCATTAGAAACTAAAGATAAACTATCCCTAACACCATCATCATTACAATCTTATCTAGCCATATCTCAGACACCCAAGATCCATCTAAAGAGCCTACTCACAAAGCATAAAAGAAAAGAGAGGAGAAGAAGAAATAGAAAGCATCATAGATAAAGATTGGGTTATTGATTCAAGATAGAAATATAAAAAGAGAAACTCTTGATCTTAAATATCAAGAGAATAAACTTAAAACATCCAAGAAAGCTGTGAGAAATTGATAAGAGAAGAGTTGTTATGTTCTTGGAGGCTAAGAGGGGGTATTTATACTAAAAGGGGAAGAGAGGGTGCCTTAGAAGCAATAAAACTCGTCAAAGTGTGCTGCTGTCGCCCAAAAGTGGGACAACAGCTCACATTGGGCAGTATAGCTCCCAACTTGAGTAGTCATAAACCTAAAATGAGCACCTTTCGTGCAATATATACAACCTAAATATGGATGAAACTAGGCCAAAAATTCATCAAAATATGCAAGAAAATATGTACACATCAACACCCCCGGACTTGTCCTTTACTTGTCCTCAAGTAAACAACAAAGACCAAACCCAAAAGAGAGGTTTAAAAACAAGAACACATGTCAAAGTATTTCTAGAAAGACTTCTAATCCAAGGTCCTAACGAGTAGTAACATAATGCTTGAATCATGAATACTTAATGTACTTCGCCATTGTGGGAACCGGAATTTGCATTATCGATTTTCGTAATCAAAGGAAAGCAAGGAAGCCCTAACTTTCCTTGAGGTCCCGAATTTCTGCTAAACCAAATAATGACAGATCAAAGTACGAAATAACAGACGATGGAATCAAAGTAAAAGAGAATCGAAAATCAAAGTAGAGCAATAGAGATCTTATTCCAAATCTGTGTTGAGCGTTACAATAGGTGATAAGCCGTGGCCGCGAGACCTATCGGCGAGTATCCTAGTTCTAACAGCGTAAGACTAGTAAACCTAGTTGCGACGCAGCTCGCTAACAAAAACGAAAATAATCCTAAATGCTTTAAGTGTGAGTTCTGAAGAAATTTCTGTGTGTCCCCGTTCTTCTCCTTGGCCTCTCTTATATATGCCTTCGTAGGTTAGTCCGATTTCCTTTTCCACCCTATATTTGAGTATATCCTTCCTCGAAAATATTCATTTTTTCGAGAATATTCCTTATCTTCACGATTTTTCTATATTTATCTCCAAACTTTAACTTTATTGCTTCGAAACTTGTCTATTGAGATCTCTCAGGAGTTATACAGAAGTCTCGGTGTTGATTTCGATATTCCCGCGTTTAGTTGCTTGCGAGTGACTAGACTTCGCGAAGCGATTGCCTATGGTTGGCTAGACGCGGGGTTTCGACGTTCATTTGAGAGGAGATCGACTAGATGGCAAAAGCATCAGAATTGATAATCCTCTTACGATTTTCTTTCCCGAAAGAGAGACAACATTTCTGTTGTGGTTTTTAGGCATTGATTTTGTCGTGACCATTTTTGACCCCAACAGTTAGCCCCCCAGTTTGCAAGAATTGTTGGAATGTTCTTGCAAACTTTAAAGCACGTTAGGTAAGTCTGAGGATGAATAGTAAGTCTCCCTCTCTATAAATATGAGAAGTAACTTTCCAAATCTTTCACTTGCTAATTTTCCTTAAGGTAAAATCTCCTTATCCTTTCCATCTCTCTCTCCCCTCTTTTTTTGTTATGGCTTCGAACGTTCGAGTTTCTGAAAACGCTTTACCGTCAATTTTTGACCCCGAAAGCCTATGAGTTTGGAAGGATGACATCGTACAGAAAATCGAGTTCTTGTCGCACTCGGTCGATCCTAAGGAAGTGAGAGAGTACTGGCGTGTTACGTGTGATATCGAAGCTCCACCGCCTGACTCATGGTTTCTGCCGAGATTGACCTTCAAAAAGGACGCTTGTAGGTTGAGCGGGTGCCAGGAATCTTTCCTCGATGTCATCCGGGATTTCTGCCGAGTTCCAGAGGAGGTGGAGTTTTGGGTGCCGAAGATCGGAGAGGATGCTGATTCTCTGCCTCGCGGTTTCTTTCCATGCTACAAGGTACATTTGCTATTTTGTCAACTATGATTTCCCATTCCGGAGATCGTAGTTCAGTTTTTAGACCACTACGACTTATCGATCAGCCAGCTTTCGCCTGCCGGTCTCAAACACCTTGTCGAAATCTTGGTTTTGAGTTACGAACGAGGGATGGATCTAAGCGTCGACTACCTATTGGTGTTTTGTGTCCAAAGGCCACGAGTTTGCCGCTTCGGTATTGTCTCAAGCCGAGGAACAATATGTTAGTGATCCGATCGTTTAAATCCAAATTCCACAGTTGGAACAAGCGATATTTCGTTTAGATAATGCCTCTGTTGAGGACAAATATGTTTCTTCCTTTAGGCGTAGATGGGGTCCCGCAGGTATCGTTTTTAATACTCTGACCAATTTCTTTTTGTTTGCCGATATCTGGTACTTCTTTTGTTTTGCAGTTCTCGATCCCCTTCCCCTGTATCCGGAAGATCTTTGTGTCGTTAGGAACCTTCTTCGAGGCGGTCCATTCCACTGGGGTTACTTTTCCCCACAGTGAGTTCGCAACGCGGTTAAGCATCATAAGAATCAGACTCAGCACAACGCAGTCACGGGAGAGGAGTTAGAACCGTCCATGAATGACTTCACTCCATACGAGATGCCTCGTGGCAAGGAGAGGGAGAGGTCTCCCAGGAACAAGCGCTTGTTCGCTAACGGGGGCGGCGTTGCCGAGGATAGGAGGAGGTCGTGCGAGGGGGCATGGTACCACGATCTCCTCGGCGGAGACAAAAGTTTTCCGAGTAAACCTTCGCTGTCGCTTTTTGGAGAAGGGTCAGACTTGGTCGCCTTCCTTGCTTCTTTTGATGCCCTGTCGCATAAACCTGCGACTGATGCAAGATTCGTCAGGTCGAGGCTGTTCGCAGAGGCCTCGCGATTGTGCATGGGATTAGTTTTCAAGCATACGACTTGATTCCCTTTTTTCATATGACTTTGCCCCTAACCTTTTCAAGGATTCCTCTATTGCAGGGTCTCCACATGATGGACGAGACCCTTAGGGTGAGCAGCTTGGAGGCTCAGACGGCTCGGTTCAAGGCCGAGAGACTCGAAGAAGAGAACTCCTTCCTGAAAGGGAGGTCGAAGCGGCTTCTCTCCGTAAGAAGGAGTTGGCGCAGAATCAAGTGTCACACGTTCGTCGCGCGTATAGACACCGAAAACGTGAGGTCGCCTCGTTTGTGGCTGAACGTTCAGTTCAGTTTGCGGCGGACTTCGACCAGTACAAGTACGCGCAACAGTCCTTTGGAGAGTACTGCGAGTGCCGTGTTTCAGTGGGAGCTTTGTGGCGCACCCAACATTCTGACTACTCCTACAACTTCGAGATGGAAAAAATGTCTGACCACATGAAGAAGTGCAAGGATGTTGAGTCTTCAATCCCTTCGATCGAAGAGAGGGTTCGGGGTTCACTGGGCCCCGATTCCCGTTTCTCCCGATTCAGAGCGAAGAGGACGTGGTGGACCTGACTTCGAACTCGTTTAGCGTTGGCGGTTTTTCGATGTCTGGTTACTTTGAATACGATTCGTAAATAAGAGATGTTGTTATGTAGAGGGAGCGTGTTCCCTATTTTAAGTCGTGTTCGTGTTTTGGACAAATGTGGCCGCTTTCTATCTATTGGGGTCAGTCGTATGTGGATTCGAAACCCTATTGTCTTGCGGTTTTGTTTTAATAAATGGTGTTTTTATTTTGATTTGATAATGTATGAATAGTGCTGCATAAGTGGAGACAAATTATGAGTTGTCGTCTTATATCCATTCCTTGAAGGATCGCTATATTCGTTGTTTGTTTCGGGTGTGAGTTTTTGAGAGACTTAGTCTTTCGGATTCTTATAAACACGAATATAGACGAAGAGACAAATTTTGGGATCTCGTATCGGTTAGATACTATGTCTTGAGATGTTTGAGACCAGTGTGCTGGGTTTAGGGCAAGACCTAGGTTTACTCTCGGTTTTAGGGTGTGTGGTGACTAACTCCGGCTTACGTTTCCCGATTTCGATTTTGACCTTGTTCTGTCTAGATATTGAAGTCTGCGAGAAGTTCTCGGCTTATATGACTTGCATCAATCAGGAACCAAGCATCTCTCCAAAGAAAATTTCTAAGTCATCTAGAAGTGCTGACCAAAATTTCAGATTTCTTTTATAGCGCGCTATTATCCTAGTCGGATGTATGAGAACCCATTCTTTGTGAAGAGCAGGTTAAGGTAAGTGATTTGTTCGTCCGTCGGGGCCAATCGACGGGTGCGAAATTGGGACAAGTAATTTTCCTTTTCCCGGTAGGGGTTTGATAGTCTTGCGACTATTTTTAGAAGTTTTTGATCGAGTTTGGAATTGTGTTTCTCAGAAATTCGCGGCATCTCGCTTTTTCCGAATTTTTTCCGTTTTGTGGTAGAATATGTTGATGGACACATTATATTCAAGGTTCGTTACTCATATGATTTTTTCGTTTTTGGGTTATGAGAAAAATAAAAAGCAAAAATTTATTGCCGAAACGTATCGAAAAGTGTCGGGTACAAAGTGTTGGAGTATACGAGTATATGTACACCCACTCCCCCTTTTTTAAAGAGGTCACAACTGAACTCCTCTTGCGAAGAGCTGCCAATG
The DNA here is from genome assembly GCA_900406275.1 of Anastatica hierochuntica. Classification (NCBI taxonomy): domain Eukaryota; kingdom Viridiplantae; phylum Streptophyta; class Magnoliopsida; order Brassicales; family Brassicaceae; genus Anastatica; species Anastatica hierochuntica. The sequence goes on along the minus strand of OVAN01000797.1, from coordinate 25,962 downwards.
TACCTCTTTCGAGGACCAAGCCGTCTCATAGTTCAGTTTGTTGTTGCGAGTGATTACTCGCTTGGTAGAGTTGCGTCAGCCATTTCAGTCTCGATGACTATAGTTGGGTCGACGATTTCCTCTGTGTCAAGGGTATTGGTTTGTGGGAATGTTGGGCTCGGAAGTTTGCTTGTTTCCTTCGGACTGAGCCGTTTCTTGAGTTGACAATTCTCGCACATCTTTTTCCAAAGTGTCTTTGGCTGACGAACGAGTTGTCTTCATTCGTTTGGGTTTGGCCATGGGCGTCATTGCGATTTGTCTTAGCTTATGCTCGGCTAGGAAGCAGAGTCGTGACTTTTTTTGGCATCCCCATATTGTGGCAATTCCGTAGGGAGTCAGGAATTTAATGCCCAAGTGGTAGGTCGATGGGACTGCCTTCTTGGAGTTTATCCATGGCGTTCCCATGATCACGTTATAGATGGCAGGATGGTCGATGACCGCAAAATCGACTACTTTCATTATTTCCTTGGCCATCACCAGAAGCTTGATCGATTTGAGAGTCATTGATGTCGTTCCGGAGAAACCCCTGAGTGATTTCGGTGCGGGTGTGACCTCGGATAAGTCGATATTCATCCTGTTGAGGGTATCACGAAAGATGATATCAACGGTACTTCCAGTGTCGATGAGGACCCTGATGACTTTGAGATCTTTTATGACGAGGTCGATCACGAGGGGATCCTTATGGGGGTTTGTCGATTCAGACAGTTTCGTATTCCTCGCAAGCGAAGGTGTCATTTGCGGTGTCGCTTGCGGTGTCGAGTGGCGTAGGCCAGTTTTCATTTGACTCAGCCTTTCGGTGATATGCTTTTATCGATGAGATGGTGTCGCGAAAGCATTGCGACCCTCCGATGATCATATTCACTCTGCGGCGATTGGAGTCGTTGCCTTTGTCGTCGGGTCTCCTTCCGAATTTTCCATCCGCTTGAGTTGCTTGAGATATGGCATATCCTAGGGGTGCTTTATCGGTCCTGGGTTTGCGGTCTGTATCGCGTATAAGGTCTTTTACGCTGGTTATGTCTGAGATTTCTCCTGCGAGTAGTTTTGCCGTTAGTCTCGCTCCGAGAACCTTGTAGTTGGCGGTGGAGTGACCTTTTGTTTGGTGGAATTCGTAGAAGGTGTTCTCGTCGTATGATGTATTCCGCATCCAAGTGTTCCTCAACGTCCTGCCTTGTTCGGACGGGGAGTTGATGGCGTAGTTATGTGCCCCCCGGAAATATTCTCCCTCGTGATGGACATACTTGTCGTTACGAGGGATCTTCTTTTTCGTTTTATGTTCTGGAGTTAAGTCTTTCGAGGATGCCTTTGCCGGTTTGTGTTTTTGCAATAGAACTTTCATCTCTTCTTCGATGATGATGAAGTCCGTAGCCTTATGAAGTGCATCCTGAAAAGTGCGTGGTTTTAGAGAGTTATCCACTTCCTGAACTTCGCTTTGTACCAGAGGGTTTTTCTAAGCGCGTCTACTGCCACCTTGTCGCTGATCCCGCTGACTCTCAACATTACAATCTTGAACCTATTCATGAAATCTCGAAGAGATTTTTCTTCTCTTTCAGACAGGCTCCACAGATCGACGTCGGAGGTTTTTCTGTCCAAAAACATGGAGTATTATTTGAGAAATTTCGAGGAGAGTTGACGGAAACTTCCGATGAAGTTTCGTTTTAGATGGGAGAACCATTTGAGGCCCACCCCTTGGAGATGCTCGACGAAAAGGTGGCAGAAACCAACGTCTTTCTCGGCTTCCTTTGGCTTGGATCTCGCCATCGCGATCTGGAAAATCCGCATGTGAGCTTTTGGATCGGATGTTCCATCATACATTGGGATTTTAACCTTCTCGGGATCCGAGACTCTGGTGTTGGTTATGTGAGCAGTGAATGGAGTTTTCTGAGCCTCTTCGAGGAGCCTATCGATCTCTGGCGCGGTGCTGGTCACGTGGTGGATCTGGGACTTTACCGCTTTAACCTCTGCTGCTATTTTTGCAATGTAGTCACGGTGATTGCGAATCTCATCGAGATCGTTGCTGGTCTATATTTCGAGACGTTCGACGTGTGCTACGAATGGCTCTGGCCTTCTCCTTGGCCTGTTTCTCGGGCTCTACCAAGAAGATATTTTCTTCTTCTTTTGTCATGGGTTCGTTGAGCTGAGAGTCTTTCCGCATTGCATGACCCTTGACACTTCTTGGGTGTATGCCAGCGTCTTCATCCGTGGAATCGGATTGATCGCTAAAGTCCAGGTCGATTCACTCAGCTTTGTTTTCCTCTGTTTCCTTCTCGGGATTTGGAGGGTCTTCCACGTTATTCCGCGCCACGACAGGGGTGATTATATTAGGGTTTTGTCCTGATGGATTTCCTTGCGCATTCTGGAGTAAGCCAAGCAGAGTGGTAAAGTAGAGTCTTCTTCCGTGGAGTCTAGTAGCTCCGCACGAAAGAAAAGTTCTTGTCCTTGCGGTTAGGGTTTCAACCCGTTTAACGATAGAGCTAGTTAGTTTGTCTTGTTCGGCCGAGATTTTTTCAAGAGTCGAGAACATCTTTTTCATCTCATCAAACGCCGCGGTGTTTATGTCAGCGTTGACCACGGTGTTGTTCGTCGCCAGAGTGTTTTCAGCGTTGTTAATTGCATTGTCGCCGTCACGAGCTGGTTGATTGTTCTGGTCGTCCGTAGTCATATCTGATCTAATGTTTTGTGCTGCAAGTTAGATTGATTCTTACCTTGAACGAATTGGGACCCTCCTTCTAGCGCCAAACTGTGGGAACCGGATTCGCACTGTAGATTTTCTTAATCGAATGAAAGCCAGGAAACCCTAACTTTACTTGAGGTCCCAGATTTCTGCTAAACCAAACAACGACAGATCAAAGTATGAAATAACAGACGACGAAATCAAAGTAAAAGAGAATCGAAAATAAAAGTAGAGCAAAAGAGATCTTACTCTAAATCTGCGTTGAGCGTTACAACAGGTGATAAGTCGTGGCCGCTAGAGCTGTCGGCGGCTATCCTAGTTCTAATAGTGTAAGACTTGCAAACCTAGTTGAGACGCAACTCGATAACTCAGGTAAATCGTTGGCACAGTTGGACCCATTCTCGTCCGGAATCGTAAGTGGACCTTTATCGCGTTTTGGGCCTTCCCGGGTCGTTTTGCAACTAAGTGATTAAGATTTCTTTCGGAGAAATCATTCTTCGTACGATTACGCGGTGATGGTTTCGCGAAATTATAAGACCACTCGCATAGTTAAGATAATATCGGTGTTCGAGTTAACCATTATCGTTTTATACAGTCGATACGAAGTTTTTAAGAAAAGAACAAGTCTTTACGATTTTTATCGTGAAACTTTATCAGAAACTCCAATTGAGACGATACAAGAGACAGTAAAACAAAGATTGGAGGGAGAAGATGATCGAGAGGACGTGGGCTAGTCAACCATGGGCGACTTGACGTTGCCCATGTCTAGTCGCCCGGGCGACTAGACTTGTCACGAGTCTAGTTGCCCTTTGGGCGACTAGACTTTCCGAGAGTCTAGTCGTCCAATGGACGACTAGACTTGTCGCTAGTCTAGTCACCCATTGGGTGACTAGACCTTCCGAGAGTCTACTCGCCCATTGGGCGACTAGACCTTCTGAGAGTCTAGTCGCCCAATGGGCGACTAAACTTGTCAAGAGTCTAGTTGCTCATTGGGCGACTAGACTTGCCAAGAGTCTAGTCGCCTACGGGCGACTAGACCTTGTTCGTGTTTCCAAAGCGATGTGGTTATCTGACGTTTATGGCGACTTCTTATCGCTTGGAAACTTGTCTATTGAGATCTCTCGGGAGTTATACGGAAGTCTCGGGTGTTGATTTCGATATTCCCGCGTTTAGTTGCTTGCGAGTGACTAGACTTCGCGAAGCGATTGCCTATGGTTAGCTAGACGCGGAGTTTCGACTTTTGTTTGAGAGGAGATCGACTAGAGTGTAAGAGACTCGAAGTTGATAATCCTCTTAAGATTTTTGTTCCCGAAAGAGAGATAACATTTCCGTTGTGCTTTTTAGTCACTGATTTCGTCGTGACCATTTTTGACCCCAACAACCATGCGCATCACAAGAACCAACTCTAGGAAACTAAGTTAAACATCCACATGTCATCTTATCCACCAATACCTTAACATTCAATTAAGCTAATGATATGTGGTCTTTACTTATGGGCAAGACGTCTCATTCCACTTGGCTTGGAAACAAAAGGATGGATAATATAAGAAGTGTTTTTTTATGTGTAATTATTTTCATGCATATTTTGATGCATTTTAGCTTAGTTTCATCCACTTTTAGGTTATAAATATTGCATATATGTCTTAGAATGCATTAGTTTGAGTCTAGAGTCTAGTTTAGGAACATATTGCATTTGCATACCATTTTCTTTGCATTTGTAGGTGCATTTTGGAGATGGATTCATGGAGGCTATTGAGGTGAATCTAAGGTGAAATTGTAGCTAAAAACCATGGAAAAAATGAGCTAAATACTATGGAGGAAGTTTTGATCAAACAAGGCATCAAAGAGGAGCAAGAAGCCATAAGAAGCTACCAAGGGTAGCTAGCATCGACCCAGAGATCGATGCTGGATCACCTTGGGTCGACGCTGCATCTCCTTGGCAGCTTGCTGCCCTACTCAACGCAGCATCGACCCAGAGGTCGATACCAAGTGACCTTGGGTCGATGTTGTGTAGCATTACCCAAAAATTACCCGTTTTAGGGCTTTCTCTCTCACTTCTCTTAGTATAAATAGCCCCTAATGTACCAAGAACAAAAGAGAACTTTTTTTTAGCTTAAGAACACTTCTCTTTTCTTTGCTTTGAAATATAAAAACCTTGTAATAACTCATTATTTTGCTTGAGTAATTTGGATCTTATATTTCTCATCTCTTTCTATAGATCTATTCTTCTAAAACCATGGGAGCTCAAAGACTCATTTCTTGTCTTTGGATTTCCATGACTTTTAGTGAGTAGATCCATCTTGGATCTTGAGATATGGTAGGCTAGAGTTAGATCTAAGGTTGTAATGGTTGTTTAGGCAAGATCTTGGCATAGATTCCTACTAGATCTAGTTTAGTTCTTTAAAGTTCATTGCTTGCTCAAAGTTGCCTAGAAAGTGTTCGATGAAATGTTTGTGAGAACTAGATTTATGATTTTCACCTTGACCTATGAGAGTAGTTTTCCCAAAAGGACACCAAGGTGTTAAATGGCTAAAAGGGCTTGAGACTCACTATCACATACATGTTTAGAACAAACGAGAGTTGAGCCTTGTAATGTGTAAGGGTGAATAAATCTCCGTCACGAGAGTGGATTGATCGAATATAGAGGGGTCATTGGTCTAAGAATAGCTTCGATCCTCCAATAAAGCCTTGTCCAAGTCCATTAAATCTTTAGATTGAACCCGAACCCATAACCATTGTCTCAAGATCCTATCTTTTTATTGATTAGATCCAAGTTCACTCTTTGCTTGTTTTACTTTTATGCTAGTTTGTTTATTGTTTTCTTTTATGTATATCCACTATGGTTGACTTTGATTTCTATTAATTTTCGTAGAGACTCATGGCAATCTCTTACTAGACCACCCCCTAAACTAGAACCCTTAGTGCATTCTCCTTGTTTAGGTTCTACTAGTGTAAGCCTTTAAATCCTTTGATGACCCTAACGTACTGCGATTGACCCCGTTCTCTTGCGGGATTGAATGTCGGGCGATAGGTTTATAAATATTAAACTCGACCCACGTTAGAGGAGGATCCACTTAAATTTCAATGATGATTTCTCTCAAAAATAAGTAATGTAAGACATATGGCAAAATCAAGGTAGTAGCCGAACAACTTGTGTATACAATGCTATTGCTTCCACTAAGCTACTCAACCCGATTCCCATTAATTTCTTACACTACCCGAATGTGTTTCCCTTCCTAAGGTTTTAGAGATAAAACCCCTTTTGCTCTTTCTTAGCATGATTTATCGATTTTTCCCAATGAGTTCATCAACTTCCTCTTTCATTTCCAAATAAACACTTAGAGATTCATCATTTCTTTCACTTAAGCTCCTTATATTCTAGCATCTCTCTCATATATTCCTTTTTCATTTAGAGCCACTATCACTAAATCAATCCCCTTGATTCATATTTCCTTTGAATCCTAATTATTGACTCTCTTTTCTATCTAACTTTTGAGACTTATGCTAGAACTAGGCATGTTTTAGAATCTCTCAAACTTCAGTTCTTACATAACGTTATATTTTTAATAACCATCCTTGCATCATTTCTCATTCAAGAACAATTTTCTCAAGTCTTTAACACTAGATATACCAAGATTGTATCCCAATCCAACATATCAATTGAAAGACCCCTTCCTAAAATCTAGTTAACCTTAAAATGAGGCTACCTCTAAAGAAGCACTAGACTTTGTCGTTCAACTTCATTTTACACGAGTTTTTGCCCATGTGTGCATTTTCCAAAAGAGGTCTCACATCCAAACAATTAGGAGGGTTTAAAAGGAAAGGTTTTGGGTTTTCAAAGTGGGGTAACTACTCTTAAAATTAGAGTAGCCACTTGAGTTAAGAAGAGTGGTAAAATAAGGTCAAAACAAAACTTAATTGTTTAGTGTTTTACCATGGAAGAGTACTTCAAGACCATAAGCAAGAAAAACTAAATTCAATTAGGTTCCACCTAAATGAGATTGACTTCAGATCTAATATGCTTTAATTTTCACAAAGAACTTCGAGAGGCCAATTCACAGCATTGATATTCCAAATTTCTAGATGGTTCAAGCCTTATATTACTATTAATGAGGGCATTGAATTGTAAGCATGACTAAGTCTACTTACAAGGCATGATTATTTATGCAAAATGTAACCTAAATGCTTCTAACCACCTAACATATTCACATGAACACATCTATATGAATTTCAAAAATCAATGAAAGTTTTCAATTTTTTTTCCACAAAACTTAGCAATGTACAATGCATATTCCCAATGAGAATGATAAAGTAAAATAAAACAAAGAAAAATACTCATTAATACCAAGCCCCTCCCCCAGACTTAAATTTCATTGTCTCGGTGAATTTAAAACTGTGAGAGTGACTTTAAACAAACAAGCAAAAACCAAAAATATCCAATGGTATGGACAATGAATTGTAGGAGTACCTTTTGCACTCATATGCATGAGTGTTGAGTGGATGAGACGATTTGGACCAACGGTTTGTAATTAGATCAAATGCATAAAGTTTCTTTAGCCTTGACTCTTTATTTGAACTGTTCCCCTTTAGTAACTAAACTTGAGCAAAATGATGACTTTGAAACAAGATCGTTCTAATACATAACTATCATTAATTTAAATTAAAAAACTTAAGCATAAAACATTAGAAATTAAAAGAGAATATGTTCAAAAGGATATTCATGAGATTGCCTCTCAAGTGCGCTTGTTTAGAGTCATTAGCTAGAATTTGGGTATGAGACTAGAATTTTGGTAGGGTTGGCCAAGGAGGTGCTTTTGACTTCCATGGTGGATCATGAAGCTCAATGACAAGAATCTTCTTCATCAATGCATCAATCCATTCTTTGCCTTTCTCCTTCATCTCTTTGGTCACTATGACTTTAACCTTTGCAAAAGGCTAAACCTTTGCACTTTACTTGATAATCAAATACTCCATCAACACACTTTGTTGGAGTTAAAGTCATAGTGGGAAACTGAGTGGGGTTGAGAGGCACTTTCTTTTTATCATATTCCTTGATGACACTTAGGATTGCACAAGAAAGTGTTGTCTTTGATGAAGAATCGATGAGCATGATAGAAGTTGATCTTTTCTTCACATTCTTGGTCTCACATAAAACCAAATTCTCCTTAGTCTTGGCATCACATAAGGCATCTTTTTCAACACTCTCACCAAATGAGCAAGGCTTTGTGGATTTTTCGGAATCACCTTTCTTTGGAATTACTTTTAGTCCTAGAGGTTTTGCTATTTGCATTGTGTCTTGAGTAGATTCACTACCCTCTTGTTCCATCATCATCATAAAGGTGTCAATTCTCTTTCTTTTGGTGACTATATCCTTAGAAACCTTGTTGACTATCGGTTGATCTTGACACCAATCCATAAATGGTATTGTAAGCATGAGACCTCCCATTTGATCCTTGATCTTTTTGTATTCGGCTTCAATGATTTGTTTCTTGAAACGACCGGGAAATGGTAGGTTCAATTCATTTTCCTTGATTTGAGTTTGTTCGAGAGAAGGTTACTCTTCATGTACCCTTCTTAGTGAAGATTCTTCTTGGTATCCTTCTTGAACAAAATTAACCTCCTCTTGTTGACCTCTAGGAGCTTCTTTAGTTGAATCTTTTCTCTTTTGGATGCATCATCTCTTCTTCACAAACTTTTGCAAGTTTCTTAACCTTAACATTCATCTCCTCATACAGCTTATCATCCATTCTAGAGAGGTTCTAAAAGCCATTTTCTTCATGATAACTTCTTGCCAAATTTTTGACTAATTTCTCCCCTTGTTCTGTTGATAAGCTAGTAAAATTTCTATTACTTGCCGTGTTCATAGCAAGCCTAAATTCTCCATGGACTCCTCGGTGAAAAATTTGTAGAAGACTACCTTTTTTGAAGCCATGATGCTGGCAACTTCTCACATATCCCCTACATCTCTCCCATGTTTCTCCAAAGGTTTCCTCTAATCCTTGTTTGAAAGAGGAAATGTCATTTTTAAACTTGGTAGTCCTCTTGTCTGAGTAGAATCTTTCAAGAAACCACTTCTTGCATTCATCCCATATGGTTATTGTTGAGCTTTTAACAGTTCTCTCCCATTGAGAAGCTTTATCTTCCAAGGTGAAGGAGAAAAGAGAGCTTTTCTAGATCCTCAGAGACTCCTTGCATCCTAACCGTCTCCCAAAATATCTTAAAATTATAGAATTGTTTGATTGGTTATTCCTCATTAAGCCCAAAATATTGCATGCTTTGTACCAATCCAATCAAAGTCAGCTTGATTTCAAAGTGAGGAAGGTTGTGTTGAGGACATCTTATACCCATTCTTGAAAGATTGGTGAATGGCGTGTCAAAATTCCCAATTAGCTCTCGAAGCAATCGGTCCTCTTGAAAGTTGAACTTTTCCATTACACACTCATTGTCATTCCCATTCCTCATACCCATTTTTGGTCTTTTCATGCCCAAGTTCACTCTTTGCACATCCTTTGATTCCTTGGATTCATTACCTCGCAAAGGAAAATAACAAACACAAAAGCAAAGAGATTAGTTTGATACTTAAAAATAAAAGCTTAGTCTCAAAAATAAATGAAATATCAAAGGTAAACTAGAACTAGCTATATTGGATCCCCAGCAAAGGCGCCAAAAACTTGTTGCGCGATTGTTTAGACAAGCAAAATCACAATGAAGCTTTACTATTTATAAAAGCTTGTTTGTTAACAATCACACAATCCGCAAGTGCACGGATATACTATTGTAGTACTTAGGGGTCGAACCACAAGGAGCGCGTCAAGCTAGAATAGTCTAAACTTTGAGAATCCACAATCCCTCCTAATCTAATTGAATCGAAAAGAGATTGATTTCCTAACGATCTACTAAGCAATGCAAAACAAAAGCAATAACATGAACAAAATAGAGAAAGCAAAGCAAGAAAGTAAATTAAGCAAAAGAAACAAGCATTAACTTAAATGGCAAAGACAAGAATTAAAGATAAGTAAAGTGATGGATCAAGGGCGAGTGTAACTGAAGAGTCTAGTAAGACGGTAATAGTGGTGTTAGTTCAAGCTATTAAGAGCAATTCTATGACCAAAGACATCTATAGCTTACTCCACTCTCATGGTAGTAAATCATTTTCTATATGAAGCAAGCACTCAACTCTCGCTAATTATGATTTACAAATCAATAAGAATCATTAAAAATAGGTCCATGTAGTCACTAAACTCCCTAGCAATCAACTCTCATTGGCTAAGCTAAGTTTAGCATGAATTAGATTCTCATAGGCATTTCATCGAACACCTCTCGGGCGTGAAATGCATACACATCAAGATTCCTTCAAATCAAGCATTAAGGCCTCCTAATTAATTAGAAACTAAAGATAAACTAACCCTAACACCATCATTACAATCCTATCTAGCCAAATCTCAAACACCCAAAATCAATCTAAAGAGCCTACTCACTAAGCATAAAAGAAAAGAGAGGAGAATAAGAAATAGAAAGCATCATAGATAAAGATTGGGTTTTTGATCCAAGATAAAAAAAATATAAAAAGAGAGACTCTTGTGAAGATACAGGACCTGTTACAGTACCTGTCACAGTACCTGTTACAGTACTTGTGACAGTACCTGTTACAGTGAGACGAATGACGATGTGACAGGAGCAGAAGCAACAGCAGGATTCTGGATAAGGATGATGAAGATTTCGTGAATCAGGAAGATTCGGAGAATCGTATCTGCTGGAGGATATTGAAGAATATTCACTTTGGAAGATGTTAAGAAGAAGATAAATGCGAAATATTATTATAGTTTTATTTCGTATTTATCTAGATTCTAGGGTTTAGTTTTTCGATAACTATATATTAGAATAGAGTTATCGTTCTTTTTCTTTGAACGTTTTCTAAAAAGAAAAAGATAGAGAAGTTGTTTGGCTTTCGTACGAAGCTTTGAGGTAGGAACTCATGAACCTTGTATTCGGTCATTGAGTGGTTATAGGCTAGATACAACAGGCTAAGAGGATCTTAGTCCTGTTTGTATTTTCTGTTCAAAATACTTGTATGGTGATTTTGAAACAAAGTTCTAGTAATATACAGAGCTTGATTTGAGAAAAGTGTCTGTTGCTGTCTTAAAAACGTTTCTATGGTAGTCCTTACATTTTCAATTGGTATCAAAGCAGTCATCAGTTTGTCTTATAATAGGTGAGATCCTGCGGAAAAATGGAGAACTACCACGAGTTGATTTCCAGCTCAAAGATAATTACATGCTGAGAAGTAAGATTTGGAAATCAAATCCGTAAGAACTATAGGGTGTTTCTTCTGTGGCAAGACAGGACATTTCAAATTCAACTGTTACAGGCTTAAAGAAAGGGTGAAACGACTAATGAATCAAGGAAAGTGCTGGTGGAACGGGTATCGAAGTCAAGTCTGGGTGAAGAACACTAATCTAAGGGCAAACACAACAAGAATCACTACGACAGGACTCAGTCTTAGGTGTAGTATGGCATTGTTGGAAACTGAGCCAGAACACAGTGGACCATGGTATTTTGATAGTGGATGCTCTCGACATATGACAGGTTCACCCGAAAATCTCCAAATTATCAAGACAATCAAAGGAGGGAAGGTCACCTTTGGGGATGGATGTCAGGGAGGTATCAAAGGGAAGGGAGACACGTGTGCAACAGATCTTCCTCCTCTGACAAATGTGTATCTAGTTCAGGGGTTAAAAACAAACTTGATCAGTGTCAGTCAACTTTGTGATGAAGGTTTGATGGTTCAGTTCACAAAAATTGACTGCAAAGCAATCGATGAGAAAGGAAGAGTTGTGTTACAAGGTATCTAATCAGGAAACAACTGTTACATGTGGGAAAACATGTCACAATGCTTGTCAGCTAGGGATGATCTGAACCTGTGGCATCAACGGTTAGGTCATATGAACATCAGACATCTGACAAACATTGTTGACAAGGAGATAGTACGTGGAGTGCCGCAGCTCAAACATGCAGATAAAGTGGTGTTTGGTCCTTGTAACAGGGGAAAACAAGTAAGAGTACAACAAAAGAAGGTTCAAGATATTCAGTCAAAGACAATACTTGATTTAGTCCATATGGATCTGATGGGTCCAATGCAGACAGAAAGCATTGCAGGAAAGAGGTATGTGTTTGTACTAGTTGATGATTTCTCAAGGTTTACATGGGTCAGATTCATTCGAGACAAAGCTGACAAAGTAGAAAGTTTCAAGATCTGGGCACTACAACTGTTGAATGGGAAAGGTGGTCTGAAGCAGATTCGAAGTGACCATGATGGTGAATTACAGAATGAAACCATCAGAACCTTCTGTGAGAGTCAAGGTATTGTGCATCAATTCTCTGCACCAAGA
>OVAN01000797.1:0-13378 GCA_900406275.1 Anastatica hierochuntica | reverse complement strand
CCATGATGATTCAGGGAGCGACACAGAAGAGATTAACACAGGCAGAGAATCCAAGATTGAGAAAGGTGTAACAGAAGTTGTAAGTCAAACTATGACACAGAAGGTTCATAGAAATCATTGCTCAGAAGATGTCATAGGAGGANAAATCATTGCTCAGAAGATGTCATAGGAGGATTGGATGAAGGAAGGAAAACTAGAGGTGTAACCATAAATTTCAGGGAGATGGTACAGTTTGCTTGCTTTGTATCTATAATCGAACCAAGAGATCATACTGAAGCACTTGATGATGAGTTCTGGATCGGTGCTATGCAAGAAGAACTGGAACAGTTCATTCGCAATGAGGTGTGGGAACTCGTAAAATGACCAGAAGGAGTGAATATTGTCTGAACCAAGTGGATCTTCAAGAATAAGATCGATGAGAATGGTGTAGTTGTCAGAAACAAGGCAAGACTTGTTGCACAAGGATACTCTCAGATCGAAGGGATTGATTTTGAAGAAACGTTTGCTCCTGTGGCACGTCTTGAATCCATCAGATTGTTCATAGGTATGGCCTGCATCCTAAACTTCACTGTGTACCAGATGGATGTCAAGAGTGCCTTTCTGAATGTTGTACTTCAGGAAGATGTATATGTGCAACAACCCAAGGGTTTTGAAGATGCCACAAGTCCAAACCATGTTTACAAGCTAAACAAGACATTATATGGCTTAAAGCAATCTCCACGAGCCTGGTATGAACGTCTAACAAACTTTCTAATCGAAAGAGGCTATGTTAGAGGTAGTGTTGACAAGACACTGTTCATCTTGGAACAAGAAGGAAATATTCTGGTGGTACAAATTCATGTTGATGACATTATCTTTGGGGGAACCTCTCAAAAGCTGGTTGATGCATTTGTGTAGAACATGACACAAGATTTCGAAATGAGCATGGTAGGTGAGCTGAAATACTTTCTGGGATTGCAGATACAACAGACAGAAGAAGGAGTATTTCTGTCACAGAGTACATATGTCAGAAACTTAGTGACAAAGTTCGGTATGGATCACTGCAAAGAAGCAAGAACACCTATGAGTACCACAACCAAGCTGTTCAAGGATGAAGCTGGTGAAGATGTTGACCCAAAGCTTTACAGAGGAATGATCGGAAGCCTTCTGTATCTTACTGCGAGTAGACTAGATCTGAGTTTAAGTGTTGGAGTATGTGCAAGATATCAAGCAAAGCCAAAGAAGTCACATCTTGAGGCAGTAAAGAGAATCATCAAGTATGTCAAGGGGACATCCAATCTTGGCATCTACTATGCCAAAGGGTCAAACAAGAATCTTCCAGGATACTGTGACGCTGATTGGGCAGGAAGTGTATATGATCGTAAGAGCACAAGTGGAGGATGTTTCTTCCTAGGAAACAACCTAATCTCATGGTTGAGCAAGAATTAGAATGTTGTGTCATTGTCCACAACAGAAGATGAATACATCGCAATGGGAAGTTGTTGCACTCAACTCATGTGGATGAAGCAGATGTCAGCTGACTATGGAATGGACTCTGGATCATTTTTGGTTTACTGCGACAACAAAAGTGCTATTGACATATCCCTAAATCCGGTGCAACACTCAAGGACAAAACACATTGACATAAGGCACCTCTTCATCAGAGAGCTGGTGGAGGAGAAACAGGTAGTGATTGAACATGTTGTCACAGATGTGCAGTTAGCTGATTTATTCACAAAACCATTGGATTTTAATCATTTTGTTACATTGCTGAAATCAATTGGTGTATGTGAGATCTAATGTTTTTGTCGAGTATGCAGGGCTGTGATAGGTACTGGTTCAGATGTATATAAGGCTTTGACTTTGTTTGGAATCTAGAATCCTAGATGGAAAAAAGCTGCGAATCATGCCGTCATGCTCCGAAAAGTACAGATTCCGCATAAAGAAAGGTTGCAAAAAGCTGAAGAACAACTTAAGTCTTATAAAAGAATAATTCTTGCACTTGAAAAGTCAAGTGATAGTGCAAGCTTTACTATTTCTATATTTGTGACAGTGGTTGTAGTGGAGGAAAATCCAATGATAGTACAGGGTGTGATTGCTGAAATAAAGTTTACATCGACCAAAATGCCAGCTTCTTTCTATGACGGATAAAAGTTGAAAACTGATTAGCGGCATGATAAAGGCATGACAAAGTGAAAGCTATCCTTCAAAGGCATGATCACCAGATGTCACAAGTCTAAAATAGTTGAGTGTATTCTTTGATCTAGATGTTGAGACAGACCCTGTAGTACTTCAGGAGAAAAAGGTATGTAAAATTAAAAAAAAAAGGGAATAGTAATTAAATTTTATTTTTTTTTCAAACTACTTCAAAGATGTGGCACATGTGACGTCATTACAGGTTACTTTCCACTATGTGTTTTTGATTGTTAGTGTCTGCGTCAGTGTAGTCTAGTTTGTGTTTTATTAATTCATACATCAAGTGTTGCAGTGAATCAGAGATGGTCTGGTGTATCATGAGTATGTTGAGACATCGTGCTTTGTCACATGGAGATTCTCTCAGATAAGAATATTTTTGAGAATATTTGCTGAATATTTTTGGCGGTGAGATATCTTGGACTATTTATAAAAGAAAAGAAGGGGCAAAATACGCAAATCCTAATTTCTTTCTCTCTTGACTTTTCATCTTCTTCTTTTGTTTGGAAGTGTCGATTTCTTCTAGGAAAAATCAAGAAAGAGAGATCATCGGAATCAATGGCGTCATCTTACTTGGTTGATTATCCAAGTGACGAAGAGGATAACATTGAATCTCCGTCGCTGATGCGTCGCTCACCATCTCAGTCACCAGCTACCGATCTGCCGTCGCCGTACATCTCACCGTCTCATACGCAAGCTGTCGATAAGCAGAATCCAGAGCTCCGTTCGCTTCATTCGCCTCAAAATCCATCGCTGTCAGTTATCACGCCACAGTCTAGCATCGGTCTTATGTTGACTGGACAGAGAGAGAAATCGAAACCTTCTTCTTCACCGTTTCTAGCTCGTGAATGGGTAAGTCTTCAAGCTCAGTGTGCAGATCTGATAAACAAGAAGAAAGTCGCTGATGTAGAAGACATCAATGGGGTAACAATATTGATCATTGATTCAACTGGAGTAGTTAGAGATGAGAAGATAGTTGGGGAAGGCTGTGAAGGAGAAGATGATCCAAAGAATTCTGGTAAAGAACCAAGAGAAGAGGAGAATCACAGTTCTGGTAATACGAATCAAGAAAACCTCAACACAAGTCCAGTGAAAAAACCGATCCTCATCAACACAGACACAGATAAAGAAGAGGAAGAAGTTGAGCCTCTTAGGCGTATTACGAGGAAAACTCATACTGCTCAGCCATTGCCATTTAAGAGGAACACGAGGTCTTCTAGCTCGGTGCCACAAATGGCAGAACAAGGAAAGACACCACCAGAGAGACTAGGGAGTTCAAAGCAAAAGAAGCCAGAGGAAACTTCAAGGAAAAATGAGGAGAAACCATTGCCGTTTAGATTTGAAACACTCACTGCGAAAGAGCGCCATGATGAGTGTATGACTCATCCCTTCATTGAGTAAAGATCTTTAGATGTATCACAACCGGATGAGTCATGTTATCATGATGTGATAAGGAAGGGAAAGCTTGAGCCAATAGTAACAAAACTTGTTGAGTATGTTCCGCAAGTGGTTGTGGACTTCTATGCACATCTATTAAGAGAGAAGAAGTACAATCAAGAGGTTCAGGTGTATGTCCGAGGCTACTATCATCGTTTCTCTGCACAGGTAAACAATGAGTACTTTGGCTTTACACCATTGACAGAGGAAGAGAAACAAGCTTCTGCTGATATTGATGCTCTCGACTATGAGGTTATTGTCAAGTATTTGTCAGAGGGGTCTGTGTCTAAAATTGATGATTTGCACACATCAAAGCTATCGCCATGTCTTGTTGCTCTAGTTAAACTTGCAGGTTACAATTGGGTGCCATCTACAAACAAGACTCACATTTCTTTGGAGAGAGCTCGGTTGGTATACAAGATGTGTCATGGTGTTCGGGTGGATTTTGGTGCTTTGGTTTACAAGCAAGTGATGTCGATGAGTGTTTTACCAAAGTCAACCAAGTCCGAGAGTGCTCGATGGAAGATCTTCCCGCGTCTACTCTATGGAATCATCATACATACCAACACCCCTGATATTTTGAAGCTGGAAGCCTTGATTGCAACGATGAAGTATGTTAAGGATAATCGTCTTGGCAAGGAGTATCTAAAGAAAATGAAGGCTGAGCAAAAGTCTAAAAATCCTGGAAAGAAAAGGAAGGCTACATCTACTGCTGCTGGATAATCCAAGCTGTCTAAGAGAAGCAAGGCAAATGAGTTCACTGAGTCAGCTCCTTATGTGTCAGACCATTCATCCTCTCCGTCACCTGGTGTTACCGAGGGATCTCGGGTGATCAATCTTGGATGTGTAGTTGTTCCTAGAGTACCTACAACTACATATGAGGTTCGTAACACGTTACATATGGCTCATGCTTCACTGCGACAAGCGACAAAGGCTATGGAGCTGCTCACATCAGTACTTAGAGATATTGCACAGTTGAGTGGTCCAGGTAAGTCCTCTTTCTTCAACTCTTGAATTTATAACTGACTGTGTGTTGTTTTTAACTTTGTGTGCACTCAAGCAGGGGGAGATTTAGGACAATGGCTGATGGAAGCTTAGAGAATGGGGGAGTAGTCGAATGTTCTATGTGATTTTGGGTTTTGTGCTTTTGAACATTCGATTTGCAATGGTAGTATAGGATTATGGGGGGAGTTTGTGTTTCTGGTCTGTTTTTTTTTTCTTTCGGTTTCTTGCGGCAAAGTCTGGCTGTTTTTGTCTTCAAACTCTCAAAATCAATCGAAAAATGTTTTATCCCTCTGGTGTGATCTATGTAGAAAGTCTTTTGTGGTTTGGTGTGATGTCTAACATGTTACAGGTGCTTGAGAGACACAAAGCTAAAAAGGGGGAGATTGAAGATGCAAGATCTCTTACAATACCTGTCACAGTACCTGTTACAGTACTTGTGACAGTACCTGTTACAGTGAGACGAATGACGATGTGACAGGAGCAGAAGCAACAACAGGATTCTGGATAAGGATGATGATGATTTGGTGAATCAGGAAGATTTGGAGAATCGTATTTGCTGGAGGATATTGAAGAATATTCACTTTGGAAGATTTTAAGAAGAAGACAAATGCGAAATATTATTGTAATTTTATTTCGTATTTATCTAGATTCTAGGGTTTAGTTTTTTGATAACTATTTATTAGAATAGAGTTATCATTCTTTTTCTTTGAACGTTTTCTAAAAAGAAAAAGATAGAGAAGTTTTTTGGCTTTCGTACGAAGCTTTGAGGTAGGAACTCATGAACCTTGTATTCGGTCATTGAGTGGTTATAGGCTAGATACAACAGTCTAAGAGGATCTTAGTCCTGTTGGTGTTTTCTTTTCAAAATACTTGTATGGTGATTTTGAAAGAAAGTTCTAGTAATATACAGAGTATGATTTGAGAAAATTGTATGTTGCTGTCTTAAAAACATTTCTGTGGTAGTCCTTACATTTTCATCCTGATCTTAAAAATCAAGAGAATAAACTTAAAACATCCAAGAAAGTTGTGAGAAAATGATAAGAGAAGAGTTATTATGTTCTAGGAGGCAAAGATGGGGTATTTATACTTAAAGGGGAAGAGAGGGTGCCCTAGAAGCAATAAAACTCGTCAAAATGTGTTGTCGTCACCCAAAAGTGTACTACTGCCGACCTTGAGGTCAACAAAAACTCACTTTGGGCAGCACAACTCCCAACTTAAGCAATCGTCGACCTAAAGTGAGTTGCTGTCGACCTCATGGTCGACAACTGCTCACTTTGGCAGCTTGTGGCTTCTTCTTTCATCCTTTGTTTTCTCCTTTTGGTTTTATCTTCTCCCATAGCATTTGGCTCCTCTTTTCCTTGATTTCTTAGCTCCAAATCTACCTTGAATTCATATCTAGAGCCTCCATGAGTCCACTCCAAAGTTGCACCTACAAATGCAAAGAAATGATATGCAAATGCAATATGATCATAAACTAGACTCTAGACTCAAACTCATGGTTTCTAAGACTAATGTGAAATATATACAACCTAAATATGAATGAAACTAAGCCAAGATGCACCAAAATATGCCAAAAATATGTACATAACAATAATGTTTACGGGTGACAGATCATAAAATGGTTGTTATGCTATTATAAGGGGGTAGGTATAGTCAAACTAACCAGACCCTAGACTTGGCTGTGGATGGACCATGGCCTAGTTTACTCATCTGATCATGGATGGACCATGAGTTTCTAGTCTGGATAAAAATAATTGAGAAGGATCGAGATCAAATAAAAGATTACCATGATCAGACGGAATCATTCATGGGTAATATGTAAGATTGAGCTGGTTAAGTGGAAAGCCTAAGCTAATCCAAAGGATTTGCGCTAGACTTGACCGATTGGATATAGTGGCTGAGCCAAAATGTGCCTCAGGCAAGTGTTGGATGAGCTAATCAGTTGAGGTACTCAGATGAGCTGATTGATCAGAATAGGCTGGTCGAATTCAACACAAGGATGGTCTGATCCGAGCAAGCCAATTATTTCAGGTAGGGTGGTTATGCTTGTCAGATCCTGACATGGTTGGTCGAATTCAAATAAGGCAATTAAGCTTGTCGAGAACAGACAAGAAAGTTGGTTGGGTCTTAGCCATTTTTTGCAGAAAGAATTGGCGGGAACAATTACTTGGTGGTTTTCATGGGGAATTAATATTTTCGCTAAGGAACAGAGTTGGAACGGCTACACGTAAAGGGAAACTCGCTTGGACAGTTATCTTAGGCCAAAACTCAACGTTTTAAGTTTTTAAAAGGAAAAGTGCAGTTCTCTCATTACCACAAAAACATAAAGAACTCAGATAGACTTATGCGGTTTTTAGAGGGACTGGCAGAGAGAGAGACAATTGGACTGAGTTGACTGACCGATTGGTGAGACTGACTAAGGAGAGCGACTCGTCCAGACTATCCAACAAATAGGCTATGGTAAGTTTATGATCGTAATCACCCTTAGATTCTCTACAATTCGATTGGTCATGATTGCATGATTGATGGTTGATGGCTTGAATGATTATGAAGGTCGATGGCACAATGTTAATTATTTATATGGCTGATGGCCGAGTTAACTGACTCTAATGGCCGATGGACGATTAACTGTTTCTTCTAAGGCCGATGGCTGAATTTACTTGAATAAAAATATATATAACGGTGAATCCCAATAAACTTATTAAATTGATGTTTCTCTGTATGGTTTGTGAGACAGGATAACCGATCTCACTCAACATTTCCTTGCTGATGCATTTTGTGTGAATGCAGGTTCTGACTCTAGCCAGGATAGCTTGTCTGGCAGAGCAGGAAGCAAACTAAGGCTAAATACGGAAGGATGGTGCATTTTACTAAGCAATTAAGGGTAAAAGGTTCATAACATTGTAATAGCTTATAGTAAGTTTAGCTTATAGCAAATTCAAAATGTAATTTGAAACCTAATAATTAATCTATGCTAAGTTATGCTAATGTGTATTTAATGAATGACTTGACTAGAAATCGAATTAACACACAAATTGTTAAGTAAAAATGAACTAGAGTCTCACACCTAGCCCGTGCGTGTGACAAATGCTCCTTTAACAGCCAAGGACCAACGTTTTCGGGGAAAAAGAAATATAACATAATCGATTCTACAAAAAGCAATCAACAGAGATATAAGGAAATATTAATTAAATCTACATGAAAACCTATTACAAGAAAGGGAACTAAAATTCTAAGTTCGACATCAACAATATACGACATACACACTCAACATAAGCAGGGCATTTACATTATAAATTAGGGTATTTGCTTTTGTTTCCTTGTAAGTCTTGCTTTTACCAAAGTATCATCAAAGAATACACTTCGATCTTTTCTTTTTGCAGTAGTACAACGAGTCTTACCCTAAATTTACCTAAACACACTCCTAGGGGTGGGAAAAATATCCGAACCCGAAGAACCGAACCGAACCCGACCTGAAAAAATGGAACCGAACCCGAACCAAAACCGTTAAAATACCCGAATGGATATTAAATTTCAATATCCGAAGAACTGAACTCGAATCCGACCCGAACCGAAATATTTCGGGTGCCCGAAAATATCCGAACTATAATAATAAACTAGAATATATTAATTATTTTTAGATCTAATATCAACACTATTCAAAACATTTGGAGAAAAAATACAAATTATTCAAAAGTACCGATAACTACTTAAAATATCCCAAAAAATAGTAAAAATACTAGAAATATTGGAAATATTTATCAGTTTTTCACCTAAATACTCGAAACGAAATGTTTTTTTTATTTGCTGTAGATATTTGGTTATGCATTTTTTAAATATATATTTTTTTGGTTTTAGTTTTGAATTTTTGAAGTTTTTTAAGATATATTTGGATTTATGAAAAATTTTACATAACTTAAATAGGTACCGAACCCGAACCAAACCCGCAAAGACCCGAACAAACCCGAACCGAAAAACAAAAATATCTGAATGGGTCCTAAACCTCTAGACCCGAAAACTCAAAACCCGAATAGATCCGAACCGAACCCGAACGGGTACCCGAATATCCACCCCTACACACTCCATTCCATTCTTCACCAGCTTCAATTAGAGTCCTCGAAAAATTGCCAAAAGTATCATTAAACATGACAAAGAAGTTCTTCATCTGTTTCAAAAGCTCAGAAACCGAGATTAAAACGTAATTGAGTTGAGGAACGTGTAAAAAATTATAAAGGGCAATAGAAGACTAGGTTTATATACATCAACCAGCACGTGCATATATTTTGTAAATAGAAGTATTGGGAGATCAAGAGATCGACCAACATATTTGGAAATATCTAGGAAATATGTTAAATATTATAGAATAGGAAATTTACCATTATCTGGAAATATATTATTTACATTTACGCTTATCTTAGAATAGGAAATTAGGTCTAGAGATTTATCTATATAAGGATATGTAAATTGTAACCAAATTCTTATGAGAGTCAATAATAATTCTTCCTAAACACCTTTTGTGTTCTTGCTCTCATAAAATTTATCATGGTATCAGAGCATTGATCCAAAACCTATGGGTTATGATTTTCACTTCCACTTCTGCGACTATGGAAAAGAAAAAGAGAAAAAAAAGTTTTGAATTCCTTTTTCTAATGATTTGCTGATTTTGTTTCTTCCTTCTTTTATTAGTTTTTTTCCCGCTTCATTCTTAAAAAAAAAAAAAATTCGTTTGTTTTTCTGTTTTACGTGAGTTTCTCGTTTCTTTGTTATTCTCCCTGTCAATTATATTTTATTATCAATTATTCTTTTACAAAAAAAAAAATTACGTGAGTTGTTTTTCTCTCGGTTAAAGCACGTGATGGTGCTTTGCATCGACGAAGGCAATATGAATTTGTTACTAATTCTAATGTGATGGTGAGATGGTAATTGTTTTGACCATTTTTTTAATTTGAAACACAAGTTTCTTCATGAACGAGATGTTCGAAGAGCGATCCAAACTTGTGATTTATGATTCGACCGGATACGATGCTGATCCGGCGATGAAGAACTCAGATCCGACGGATATATGCGAAAATCCAACGGTGACGATGAAGATTATGGAGATACACAAATACGCGATGTGTATTTTCCACTGAATTGACCCTTCGACCGGGTATAAACGTCGTTATTGATCCGACGGCCGGATGTTGCAGCCGACTTGACCCTGACGACGTATAAACGTCATGATGACCCGACGGTCGGGTATAACGCCGATTATCTGAAGTGAAGATCCGTTTGAAGTGAAGTCCAATCTCATACGTGTTTCCACGTATGAGCTTGGGGGAGGGTATTGGGAGATCAAGAGATCGACCAACATATTTGGAAATATCTAGAAAATATGTTAAATATTATAGAATAGGAAATTTACCATTATCTGGAAATATATTATTTACATTTATATTTATCTTAGATTAGAAAATTAGGTTTAGATATTTCTCTATATAAAGCGATGTACATTGTAACTTTATTCTTATGAGAGTCTAATATAATTCTTCCTAAACATCTTTGTGCTTTGCTCTCATTAAATTTATCAAGAAGAAGAAGTAAATGTATCACTTTTCTTTTAACTCAACAGTTCTAGATTTCGACATTAAAATTACCTGCAACTTCTGTATTACTGCTTTACTTTTTTGCTAGATTTAGTACAGGTAAAGGTCTCAGTTATGATTGTATTAAATTTTTGAAGGAAGAGATCGTTGGAGGGAAAATTGATTTCCAAAAAAGTAAAAAGTTTGGTTAGGTTATAATGTAACAAAAGTGACAGCACGACAGTATGACGGAAGCTTCATTGTGGAAGCAAAAAGAATCATTGTGGCAAGAGCATCTCCAATGGTAATACTACGTTTTTAAGTATTTTTAAATAATTTTTTTTTTTTAAATAGTTAAGAACTCTATTAAAGTTTGGATGTCCAATGGTGTTACTCAATTTAGAGTTATTAGGAAAAAAAATATATTAAATTTTAAGCATTAATATTTACAATTAAACGGAACCGAAACGGATATTTTCGGGTATTTTAGGTTCGGATCGGGATATTTTAAACATATCTGAAACGGATCCGAAACTTCAAAAATCGTAAATGAATATGTAACGGTTCCAAAAACTGAAAAACAAAAAAAAACGGATCTGAAACCGAACCGAAATGGATATTTTCGGGTATTTTAGGCTCGGATCGGGATATTTTAAACATATCTGAAACGGATCCGAAACTTCAAAAATCGTAAATGAATATGTAACGGTTCTAAAAACTGAAAAAAAAAAAAAACGGATCTGAAACGGAAACGAAACAGATATTTTCCGGTATTTTGGGCTCGGATCGGGATATTTTAAACAGATCTGAAACGGATCCGAAACTTCAAAAATCGTAAATGAGTATGTAACGGTTCCAAAAACTGAAAAACAAAAAAAAAACGGATCTGAAACGGATCCAAAACGGATCAGAAAATGAAATTGTTCTGATAAAAAAAATAACTGATTTCACCCACGCCCAGTCAGACAACGCCACGTCACTAAGAACCTGGGTCCTTAAAATGCTTAAATAAAGACCGGTTCTTACCTAAACATGTTTTTTAATTTGTTTTTTATTTAGTTTTGCCTAGGTTTTAGAGCTAAAAACTCCTTAACATACTCTGTTGTAGGTGTTCTAAGAAGTTTATTTTTGTCTTATTATTGTGGGTAATAAATACACATAAAATTGATTCAAAAACAAGAACAGCTATATACTTAATTAGTACGGAGACGATATAATTCTTTTTTTGTCGGTAAACTCAGTTTATTCATTGTAAAATACAGTGTTGTAGTGTACACAACATTCATAAACATTCGCTATGTACCTATCTTTAAAGCCATTTGATTACATATGCTTAAGACAATAGTCTAGCATTCTTTGCTAATTCATCAGCCTGTGTGTTGGAGGATCTCTTTATGTGCTTAAACCTCAGGCCATAATGAGTTTGTATCCATGCCTCTCTGTCCCGGATATAAGCTGTGAGTCTTTGTAAGGAAGTTTGATTCCTCGTGGGGGCTTCCGTCTTCATTCTGAGATGAGAATATATTGCAAGATTATCACCACATAAAGTTGTATTCTCATACCCAAAATTACTCACTTTAAAAACAGCTTCCCTAAGGGCAATAGAAGACTAGGTTCTTTCCTCTACGCTACGTCAAAACTCATACGAAAAACGATTTCATTTCACAACATAAGAACTGCCTAGGCGGCAAAAATATCTACAATCTTATCATTCCGAGCATAAACACAAGCAAACTGAATAAACATAAGTAACTACGCACGTACAACGACCAGGAGCATTTCTTTCCTACACTTGGCTAAGATCGAAATTGCCAGATACTCGAAAGCTCGGCATATGGGTCACCTCTTCGTCGTTTCGTTGCACAGGGCTCGCAACTTCCTCCGAGCCCAGAGAAACAGGAATTGGAGCCAAGTAACTCCGAACTCTCTCTTCAATCAGAGGGATCGAAGGCCCGACGTCAGCGCGCCTCCTCATGCGGCTGTTGTTCTTTTTGATCTCAGCTTCGTAGGAAAAACCCGGTTGCGAGGAGTAATACAGAGCGCCCACCGTGCCACGACACTCGCGGTACTCCCCGAAGGACCTTTGAGCATCGCTATACTCAGCAAAGTCAGTCGCGCGCTAGCGAGAACGCTCCTCGACGATTGAAGCGACCTCACGACAACTGATCTCCGCGACCTCATTCCTCAAGCGGGAGTTCTCCTCCTCGAGCTTCTTCACTCTGAACTTGGCCGCTCTCGCCTAAAGGTCACTCGCCTTAAGAGCCTGGTCCATCGTGTGAAGCCCCTAACAAAAAACAAAAGAAACTCAAGGACGTTAGGATAACACCGTTGACAAACCAACGAGAATAAACCATACGACCATAAAACTTACCGCCATGTACTGCCGCGAGGCTTCGGCAAGCGCCGCCGAATCCAAGTAACCCGTATCATCTGTGGACCGATCATCCGAAGTCTCGAGATCAACAAGGAGTTCGTCTATATTGGCCGCTCTTCCCAAGTACGACATCTGACTTGCATTCTCGCCAAAGAAAGTATCGGGCCACTCATCCTGAAACGGCATCCCTTCGCCTTCAGCGGCGCTTCCCCCGTCAGACGCCCCGACATTCCTTGGGGACCTCCTCTGCTGCCTCATTGGAGGCAATTCATACGATTGAAAATCGAACATGTTTAGCCCCACTTCCTCCTCAACGACTGTTTCGGGATTAGCTCGAGCCGTGTGACGCTCTACCGCAAGGATAACCCGACTCGGCGAAAAGTAATTCCAATGGCTCCGGTCGATCCTCAAAATACCCCGGACGGTCAACGTGTCAGCTTGAAACGGAGGAAGAGGATCGCGAACTGCAAAACAACAAAAAAGGTCAGAAAGCGTTAGAACGCAAGCAAATACGATCAAGGTAGCTGGAAGCGATACCCGCTTCGCGCCAACTGCACTTAAAAGCGGAGATAAATCTGTCCTCTACAGAGGCGCTATCTCGGCGATTGAAGAAGTATCTCTTTCGCCACTCATGGAAATGGGTCGTCCCCTCAACTACCCCCATGTTATTTCTCGGCTTGAAGGTATAGATGCCCTCCGCTTTCGTTTTCGTTTGAGAAAACATGGCCCTCAGGTGACTGACGTCGAGGTTCAAACCACGCTCATAATTTAATACAAGGGTCCCAACGAGACGCTGAAGGCCACCGGGATGAAGCTGACTTAGCGA
>OVAN01000796.1:0-50371 GCA_900406275.1 Anastatica hierochuntica | reverse complement strand
ACTTGCTAGTAAAACCTTCCTCGCAAATTCACCTGTTTCTTGTAGTGATTTCACAACTGTTATGCAATGGGGCATTAAACAAAATGGACGCCAAGAACATGTTTTTACATGGGGAATCAACCGAAATTGTGTATATGAGACAACCGGAAGGATTTGAAGACCCGACAAAACCCGATCACGTGTGTCTCCTACACAAATCGATTTACAGCCTCAAAAAATCTCCAAGAGCGTGATTCAACAAGTTTAGTACCTTCCTCTTGGAGATTGGATTTGTTTGTAGCATAAAAAATCTCTCTCTTTTTGTCTACACACAAGGAAAAGACATCATATTGTTACTACTATACATTGATGACATGGCAATCATAGGGCATAGGGAATGATTCCACGGTGATGAACAAGTTTCTGGAACAACTTAACAATCAATTCAGAATGAATAAAACTAGGAAACTTCATTACTTTCTTGGAATACAAGCTGAATTCCACCAAAAGGGCTTGTTCCTCTCGCAACTTAAATACGCCGAGGATCTCCTAGCTGTGGCTGGCATGAATGATTATGCTGAAGTAGGAACTTCTCTTCCTTCCCAACCAGATAAACACCTGACCAGAAAACACCTTTCTCAAACCTCACTTACTTTCGAATTCTTGCGGGAAAACTTCAATATCTAACCTTAACAAGACCGGACCTACAGTTTGCAGTCAACTATGTGTGTCAACGGATGCATAGTCCAACTATGTCTAATTTCTTCTTATTGAAATGGATCTTAAGGTATGTTAAGGGTACTATCACAATGGGGATTTCGTTCTGCAAAGACACAGACTTCACGCTAAGGGCTTATAGCGACTCTGATTGGACCAGATGCAAGATCACAAGAAGATCAAAAAGCGGATTATGGACTTTCTTAAGTAACAATCTGATATCGTGGTCGAGCAAGAAACAACAAACAGTGGCCAAAAGTTTGTCTGAAGCAGAATATTGAGCTCTTTCGAAAACCGCCTTTGAGCTAACTTGGATAGGCATTTCCTTACCTCGCATCAATCACCAGAGGTATTCGGAGACAACCTCTCCTCAGTCTATCTCACCGCAAACATTGCGTTTCACTCTCAGACCAAGCATTTCCAAACCAATTTCCATTATGTGAGAGAAAGGTTTGCCTTGGGAGCTCTTATGGTAAGGCACATCCCGACTCATCAACAACTGGCAGATATCTTCACGAAACCTCTGCCCTTCTAACCTTTTGTTAATCTCCGGTACAAACTTGACATTAATATTCCTCCAACTCCAAGTTTGAGGGGGAGTGTAAGAAATAGAATAGAGGAAACAGAGCATTTGTCAACAAAACACAATGAGACTGTGAAAGTGGATCAAGTGAAACAACAATAGATGGGCCATAAGAATCAAAAGCCCATCAGAATAATCAACACCAACAAACCCCTTCAACAGAAACGTTCTTCTCCTAAACAAAACGACAACACCTGCAACAAAGCAAAAATGGTGAGCAATCGTACAAAAAGGATGAACGAACAATCAAGCTGTCAAAGCGCAGAGACCAAGATACATATCTGTTTTGCTATTTTGGGATCTGACGTCGAGCTGTGATGTTGACAGGTGGCGAAAGATTAGTAAGAGATAAGATGAAACTGCTGTATAAAACAACTCTCTCTGTAACAATGGAAGTAAGAATAAAGAAATAAAATGCAAAATTTCAAGCTTTAATTAAGAATTTCTTCACCCACTTGAGGACCAATAATAAATCCTTTTTGAGCATCTTATTTTGGTTAACAATCGAGGTCCCGAACCTGTTAAATCATGAACTTCCAACCTAAAATCAATTCTTAATGAATGAATTGACCCATATTACTTACTCTCTCCGTTTTACAAAAGTGAATGTTTTGGACTTTTCATAGAAACAGTCAATGCATAATAATAGATACATTGTTTTCTATAAAAAGTATTTTCTATAACTATAAGCCAATAGTTTTAATCAATTTTCTTTTTGAATTTAACAATTTACTATAACTAACTAATAATAATTGTATTAAAACAAAAAAAATTTACATTTCGTGAAACAAATTATTTTTTCATAACATCTATCTTTATTAAATGGAGAGAGTATATATTAGTGTTTGGTTTTAAACTTTCGAAATGGAATACCAACGAAGGATCAATGATTTATTAATTATTATTCTAAAAGAGCTTCAACCAAAATGATAAAGAAAGGTGGCTTTGGAAAAGTCTTGTTATTTTATTTTTTTTAATTTTTTTTTGACATCAGAAAAGTCTTGTTAATGAGATCGAATTATTGGAGGTCACTTCAAAGGCCTCTCATATGTACATGAAAACTCACAATGATTTGAACCCAAAGGTACCACTAAAAGTTGGAACAAGTATTGATACACTTTTGAGGTAAAGAATGAAAAGAGCACACTTATTTTGTATATGAAATGCCTATATATTGTGTGTACATATTATATTTCATTTATTTTTAGAAAAAATGAACAAACTTTCCTGCATATATGTGTAGCATTTCAGAAAAAATAACTTTTATTGTTCTCATCGAATCCAGAAACGTAGCTCTCTGACGAATGTTAAAGTTTTAAATACAATGTCGACACGAATGGTTAATATCTAACTGTATGGACTAACGTCAAGTAGAACTCAGTGGAGGTTAAAATACGATACGAGTGCTGCGGACCCATTTAAACAGAAACATTAATGTATAGGTCAAATGTTCATTAACTAGGATATATATAAATAAGGGTTAATCTGTGCAATAACCAAAAAATAATTATTATTTAGATTTGTAGAAAAAAGTTAGAGAGAGATAGGAAGAAAAAGTAGGAGAGAATAAATTTTTGGTTAGTTAGTTAAATAATAGAGGATTTTTGGTTATTTTTTATAATTTCCCTATAAATAATACAAAATCAGGCCATAAAATCAAGGGTGAATTTACTATTTGTTCAAACAAAAAAAAAATTAATTAAGAAATTGGAAATGACAAAAAGAAGATTAAATAATGGAGGTGTTTTATTAAAAAAAAACCCCAAATGTAAACAAAAAGGAAAGTGAGGACAAAATAGTAATTTAAAATTATATGAGATTTAATTAATGATTTTCTTGGTTTATCTATTATAATTTTCATAAAATCAATTGTAACAACATAATATTATAATCCTCTATATTTACGGAAATTGTTACCCCATATAATCATACTTTCCCACGTAAATGGTTGGGATTCCGGACACTCCATGAGTTTAACTTGACTCTGTTGGCTAAACAGTTGTGGCGTCTCATTAGATTTCCGCACTCTCTTCTGACAAGGATCCTTAGAGGCCGATACTTTAAGTATTCTTCTCCGCTAAAAGCCCCTGAGTCAGATAGTCCCTCCTATGGATGGCGGAGCATTCTCGCTTCCAAGCCTCTGCTCTTACGTGGGCTACGCAAGAAGATTTTCTCAGGACTTACTACTAGTGTGTGGAAGGATCCTTGGATCCCGACTAGTCCTGTTAGGCCGGCGAGGGATCGCGTCCCAGTGGCCCATCCGTTGATGGTAGTCAGTGATTTTATTGATAGGGATTTGAAGCAATGGTACCTTCAGAAGTTTGGACAGTTTGTCGAGCCAGATTATATTCCCATCATCAAGGGTTTGCCTATTGCACAATGATTCCACAGGGATGAGTTCTGCTGGCAGTTCACTAAATCGGGGTAGTATACTGTCAGCTCTGGATACAAGGTGGCACGTGCATTATCTTTGGTGGAGATGGACGTTGGCCAACCAAGTCTCAATGCCTTGAAAAGTTTTGTGTGGACGGTTGATGCTCCGCACAAGATTCGCCATCTTATGTGGCAAATGCTGTCTGGTTACCTGGCAGTGACTCATAAAATGGTGCAGCGAGGAATAAATTGTGTGGACCTTTGTCCACGCCGTGGAGCTCCTGAGGAATCTATTTTGCATGCATTTTTTGAGTGTCCTTCCGTTATTCAGGTGTGGGCTCTAGTTCCTTCATTGTTACGACCAGGCTCCTTCCAACGACCAGCGTTTATAAATATTTGGCTTATCTTTTCTGGCGTAATGGTAGCCAACCCAGGGATGAACATGATTCCTACCCATGGATACTATGGTTTATCTGAAAGGCGCACAACGAGAGGCTCTTCCAGGGAATTACAAGTGAGGCTCCAGATCTTCTTAGCCATTCTATCTCTGAATGGCGGGCATGGGAGGCGGCTCGCGATTTGACGACCTCTCTAGAGCCACAGAACACGAGTACGCAAACCTTATGTTTGCATAACATCTGTCTAGTTGATGGATCATGGAAGGCATCGAACACTCATAGTGGGATGGGCTAGTCTTTGGTTGGAGTCAATGGCGAATGCACTCTGCTGGGTTCTCGCAATTAATTTCGGCGGATTTCCTCCCTACACTCAGAGTTGGAAGCTCTGACTTGGGCGATGGAGAGCGTGATAGCTTATTCGGAGGTCCAAGAGTCTGGTACAGACATTATGGATGTTCTTAATATGATTGCGAAGCCTGAGGATTGGCCAGCTTTTGCGACCGAGTTACAAGAGTTTGTGAGAGAGAGAGAGGAATGTCTTTTCGTCTTTCAAGTTGACTTATGTTCCACGTTTGTCAAATTCAAAAGCAGATCTTTTAGCTAAGTTAGCTAGACTCTAATCTTCTATTTTTTCCTTTGTGCGTTGCTCTGTTCCGGTGTGGCTTGCTACACCACCTCAAGTTATTTGAGTAATAGAAGAGCTTTTTGTGTCAAAAAAAATTACTTACTCTAAAAAAATACAAACAATATCTTTTTTAATGATTGAAGTTCTTTTTATTGATATATATTTTTTAAGAGAAGCTACTCCCAATGACCAAAAAAATTACGATATTTAGTATTTAACCATTGAAAAATGTGTATAATGTATATTAATGTCTTAAATGTCATTCTTTACACGTTTTGTTTATTATTTCTAAATTTTTTCTCTTTCTTTCACGAAGAATTGATTTGATACGTTTATTAGGCTTTTATCAATACTAGTTCATGAATCCAGAAGATATTACACATATTAGGGAAATACAACCAAGTAAAACCGTTAAAAGAGATACATTGCTCTGACATTTTACTACATTCGGAAAATGTACGGTCAAATTGAGATATAAACTACTTAAAACTATAAAAAATACGATAACGATCAAATCAAAGAGGGACCAAGCATGAATATGTTAAAGGCTCAAGCATGGAAGTTGGATAGCCCAGTAAAAGTTAAGCATTGTGTGGCAGGCACCATCAAATGTTTTGACAGTTTCAGTACGACTCTCACAACAAGGGGTGATGTGTGATATAATTTGTAAGCGATGCGATTTGGCTGCTGAACTATTAACGATGTCTTTTTGAATGTCCCAATTCGCTTAAGGTGTGGACTTTATCTCCCATCCAAACCATGAGCTCCGACTTTTCTGCACGTTAAGTGTATGCAAACTTAATTTATCTTTTCTGGAGAATTGTTATGGGGATAGAACAAAATGAACCCACCAGGATTTATATACGGATTATGTGGTATATATGAAAGGCGAGAAATCAAAATGTGTTCTAAGGGGTAGAACCGAAGGCTGAGAATATTGTTGAACATGCAATGAGTGAGCAATCGACATGGATTATTGCACAAGAGAATCCACCCAAATTTAAGAAAGAATTGGTACAAATGACAAGGGATACATTGATGCCACCCCGTAAATTGGATGGTTAGTGGAAGCAAACATACCCAAGGTCTAGATTTGGTTGGGTCTGTGAGGACCCAAAAGGTCTTACGCTTTTGCTTAGAGCAAAAATTATAAGACAAAATTTAACACCATTGTATTGTGAGATGAAAACTTTTCTTTATGCGAATTGCAAGAAATTCACGAGAGAAAGATAAATTATCAAGAATTTGATATGAATTGCACCCAACTTATATATGTTATTCAATCACCTGAAGAATTGTTGGCTTTCTCAAATTTCGTTGATGATGTCTGCACCTTCGAGTTTTGTTTCTCTTTTTTACTATTTCTTTGATTTCTCGTTCTTTGAACTCCTAAACATATTATTTGGCACGTGCTACTAGATCTTGTTCTACGGATATTTCTTTGGATTGGATCACTACTCATGGAGCTTTCTAATTATTAAATGAATTAGTTGACATAAAAAAGAAATCGATAGTTCAACCAATGATATCTTTTGGGTAATTCAAATCTAAACAATTAGATATGCGACTCACACGTATATGAAATGACTGATCAATAAAACACATTAACACTCCACCTTAATCATATATTCAATACATCGAACTAAATAGATATTATGTCTATGAGAAACAATTTACTTTTTTGGATAAAATGTAAATGTTCATTAACAATATTGAAAGAGTACAACAAAAGCTAAAATTAACTAAAAGTTTCTTACGGCTCTAAAAAAAATTTAAAACTCTTAAGAAATAAAGTGGTTAGGATTAAAACTGTTATACCGTGTTAATGCTAAAAAAAGATCATCTTCTGCTAAAGAGGCTAGGAACTCTGACGACATCTAAGCATGAACCCTTGTTTTCAACGACGTTTATAAATACAAACCTAGTCTCTCAAAAACACTTTTGAACACGAACCCAAATCTTCTGACGACGTCATAGGCACGAAGCAAACAAAAAATGACACTTAAAAGCACGAACCTAAAGAAGACTGATGAAACTCAAGGCACAAACCCAACGAATTTTTAAAACTCTAAAACATAATCCGAATGCGTCTGAGCTCCTACTACCAGACACAACCAAACATCAAAGAATAGAATTGGGCTGGAAAAGTAAATGCTTCAACGATTGGGGATCTCTAAATCCTAACAGAGAAGAGGTGGGTCAAACCTGTCAACGGCGACCAAGCGACCAACCAAAGAACCTAGGAGGGAGAGGCCTTAGTGTGCTGCCAAAAGTGATGCAGAGAATCTCGTATGAACACTGAAATAAAGACATCACCACACGCTTCAAACTTATGAACCATAATTTGACTTTCCTCATTCTGAGAGTTTGCGATACCGTTGACAGAGCGAAGAAAGATCACAACGAGGAAGGACCATAGTTTTTAGGAGGAGGCTTTCTAGAAAAACTTCAGCTGAAAGCAACAAAAGAAGAAGCCATGGAGAGAAAACGATTAGAGAAAGGAGGTTGTCGGAGACACCAGCCAACGCCTGAGCCATGGATGACTCCACGCATTTACACCGGCGAAAATAACCACACACACCATCAACAACGAGAACGTGCTAACACATGAGAGAAAATTCAACATCGTCACACGCCTCTATATCCATCGAGGAACATATGGAAAACCTTCTCATGATGTGACAGAAGCAATATTTGTCGCTGAGAGGCCAGGGTGAAGAGTATAGCAGATGCACAAACCACAACTCTCTGTAGAGCGGAAGAGAGAACGAAAAGAGAGAGAGAGAGAGAGAGGATTGTAACCTTAACGCATCACCATCCCTAGACCACATCGTGACGGAAGCAGAGCCATATCCATATCTGAGAGAAGGAAAATCATTGGGGAAAGAAGAACTACCCTAAAGTCCGTGTACATTTTCTCCTGGAAGGACACCCACTTGTCGCCACTCCACCAAAGACCACCAACTCACTGCATTGTCAAAATGATTTGAGGAGATATAACCGTAGACTCAGAGTGGAGAGCATGTCGAGGGAGCGCAAGCAAGAGAAAAGGAAGTAAAATAAATGAGGAGGGAAGGAGGAGTTAATCGACCTTGGCGGCATGGGGCATCAAAGCCAGCACGGTTCACCAGAGCCGGCGAAGGCGAAGATAATTAACGATAATTTGCTCCGAGAGAGATGGGGAGAGAGAGAGAGAGAGAGAGAGAGTCAAGAGCTTATTGATATGAATATTTTGATCATGTAATTCTTGTACGATTCACTTTCTAGATTTATAGATGGTAAAATGGTAGACACATGAGAAAAAAATTAAAACATTTGCACCGAGAAAAGAATTTCAAAGAATCAATATCATTTGGCCCACGATCGTAAAATTATATATTCAACTGTTTATTGTCCTACAAATTTTAAGATCAATATTGAGTTCAAATGTGAGAGTTAAATATTTTAGACAGAAAAACTCAAATTTTTAGTTCATACATCATTAACAAAGCAATATTAATATGTATCATGTTCAAGCCTTCGCTTTGAATAAATCTATAACATCTCTATCTTGGAGGACGTGAGTTAACCAACTAGTTCAACCAAATCCGTTTTGAAATTCACAAACTTTCATTTAACCTTCACTTTTTACCCGATAACATGCACAAACTAGAAAGGGTAAATGGTAAAAAGAGAGGGATGAATGATTTTTCAAACAAGCCACCCAGTGAGGACGAACCCGATTTCACCTCATTCGATACCCGCTTAACCCCAAAAGTGTAAACCTAAACAAAAACCCGAAGCAAAGCACTTACCATACCATGTCAAGCAAACTACCAAATTGATTGGAAATCAGACCTATCTTACTAAAACATGATTTCACAATCCTTTCACAAAACATTTTCCGTAACCATGCGTCTTACAAACACCAGGATGTCAACTCATGCTCTACCACTTAAACATGTCGTCCACTTGACGTGAGGCCAGCACGACACAATCACATAGGCCAGCATCACCCACTGTCCGTCCTGTTGTCCAAGGCCTTTACTTCATCCCAATATCACCATCCGGTGAGCCTCGGCACGCATCCAGCCTTCTCACAATAATAAGGGACAAGGTTCACGCTGATTATGTTTCCCTTCTGCTCTGACACTTTGGACGGAGAACTTAACCATACTAGGCATATTCTCTATGGCCTCTTTCGCCTGACCCGACGCAAAGGTCCTTTTACTCACCAATTACTCGGATTCACCCAAGGTCTGGAGCCCTAGGGCAGGGTGCATCATACTCTTAAATTGGATAGGCGGCTATCCACCAGAGAACTAAATCACCAAATTAATCTTGACCTAAAATCATCTTTCGTAATTTTCAAGCAATACCAATTTAGACCTAGTCATTTTTAAGGACTAAAGCGTTCACACAGGTTCTAGCCTAGACTAGATTTAGTGATCCAACAAAAAATCGCACTTAGACATATATGATCTTATGTCACAACGATATGTATTACATAGTTTATATTCGCGCCGATACATATAGTCGACACTGCCCAATTTAACCCTAGACTAACAAAATTAAATGACTATCGAGATCAAAGAAGACCGAGAACTTCCTCATCTTAGCCACACAAATGAACTTGCGGCTTGGTTGACTGATGATGCGCCTTATGAGCCTTTACCCCCACGAAGATCCTCCGTCTCTCTTACTCCAACTTGAGCTGCTTCCACCATAAGCACCGTTGGGACTCTGACTTCTCCAACGAAGAACTCCTGGTGTAACTAGCCGATGACCCACCTTCGAAAGGAGAATCTGAACCAGGAAACCCGATGTTAGACCTTACCCAGGAATCTGTCAAAAATGGAAAATTTTCATTTATGGAAATTTGTCACATACGAAAGTTACCCAAAAAGGAAACCTGTACAAAAAGGTGACTATCCAAAAATGGAACATGCCAAATATGGAAACTTGTCATATTTGGAAATTGTCCAAAAAGGAAACTCTAGACCAAGAGCAAAATTGTAATTCACTTACCGGCAAAAGGTAACAGTCTTGGGGATGTCTCGGGTCATCCGCGACTTCCCGGAAAGGAGAGCTTGGATTCCTTAACTTCTTCATGGGTCGGACAGCTTCGCTGCAGTAACCTCCAGAACCTCAAACAGAAAACAAAACAGACAAAGAAAAGTTGAGGAAAAGAACCTAATATGGAAAATCTTTGCCGAACCTTCTAGATCATACCAAAACTGGCTAAACAAGTTAGACCAGCTAAACCGGCATAGGCCGCTGATCTAACCAACTGTAACCGGTCAGACCGATTAACAAACCGGTCATACAGACTAACAAACCTAACCGAAGACAAAAAGGAAAGAAAAGAAAAGAAAAGAAAGAACATACTTATCGGAAAGAGCGTCGGAGCTTGCTGGGATCTTCCGAAAAACCGCCCAGCGCTCGTTGAAAAAACTCGGAGAGTTCACCGGAAAAATCGCGGGATCTTGCCGGAAAAAAAATTCCACCATAGACGGTGGCTAAAAACCGGTGGAGACTAGCCAAGAAGCAGGCCCTCTGTGTAGAGCATTGCTCTGACTTGGTGAAGAAAATGAGAAGGGGAAGGGTTCTATATATAGTGGGAGGAAGAGAAGGAAGGAGAGTTGTCTTTCGGATGTGAAACTTTTTAAAAATAAGAAAAAATGGGTTTTTTTAAATCAAAAGATATGATGAATTTAAGGATTAAATGATTAAATTAAATGGGTCAGGAATGAGGGAGTTATAGTTTTCCCCTCCTTACAGAGAACTCATCCCTATGAGACGTATCGGAACACCCTGAGCTTTGCACACTTGGTCTGTGAGCACATGAGTCAGGTCGAATGTGACATCACATTGGTTTGGTCTTCTCGACCAATCTTGATTTCATGCCTTAGCGCTCCCCCGCTTAGTTCCCTACCGAGCTCTAGGGTGTCCTTCTTCAGAATACGATCGTTGTATATTTCCTGATGCACCAGATACATTTTTTCTCTGCCACCTCTGTTCCAGGGGAAATCTGTCATTTGATCTCAACAACATCCACTCGCGTTTACCTTTCATGTTCAGGTACGGTCTTGTGGTTTACACCAATTACCGCCATTGCTCTGCTCATGTTCCACACCATCCTTACCTAGGTTCCTTCTAGACAATTCTTGTTTGTATACTCAGTCTTTGTAAAGGAGGTCGTTCCTTGTAAGGCTTCCCTCATGTTTGCATCTCGTCCTTTTTGGCGATCTTTGAGTGGTTTCTCTAGCATCCTTGTCCTTGCAGCTCGGTGACCCAACCAAGCTGTCTTTGCTCATCTTCCACTATATTGACCCGACCGATCTTACTTCCACCAACTCCAAGCAACGCGGAACCTCCTTGTCCCCCGTGTACTCTCCAATCGATGCTCGAAGCTTCTTCGACCTTGGAATGTGTACGCTCTTTTATTTTGAACATTCTTCTAGCAACTTCAGTACAAACCACTGCAACAACTTGAAGGACCTACGACTCCATATTGGGAAGATTCAGAAATGGCTCCACGGCGAAGAACTACAACGGTGGCTGGACAGGAGTAGCTATCTAGTTGGCAACGAATACTGCCACTGGCCCTCGCACGCTGAACTTGTGGCTAGCGAGCATCTATAACCCGTCTGAGATGTTGTAGTCACGTCTGTACATAAGTTTCAGTCAAATGTACTGGGCACGTGAGCTCTGCCAATTTCTACTTAAACTTCATAGCTCTAAGGTACTTGAAGAAACTGACACAAAATGAGGATTCACTTCCTCAGGACACTCCACTTAGACTCAAACAATCTCAGAAGGATTGCTCCTCTGCGTTAGATCTTGCCTCCAGAATCTAACAACCTAGACTTGCAAGCACATGCAATAATTTAAACTCATAGCATTCTATGACTCTATCCTAACTTCTGGGACTACACTGTACCCCTTAGACCTTAATTTAGATCTTTTCCTCGGTGCTCCCTTGCAGGCTCTAGATACGGCGTCTAGATCCCGATGACCTAAGGTGCTGGAAAACATCTCCTGGTAATGACAACAATCAAAACTTGAAGCCCATGCCGTCGTTACCTCTCACGCCTTGGAACAAAAAAAGTCTTGGAGCTAGAAGTTAGACTAACGTTTGAGTTTGTGATTTGAATTTTTGTGACCGGTCAGAAAACTTTTTAAACTCAAGATTTTTATAAAACATTTTGGCTTTAAAAACTATGAACCCACGGTTCAGAACTCGAGTGGCCTTTAACTTCGGCTCTGATACGACTTGTAACATTCCTATCCAAGGCGACGAGAGTTAACCAACTAGTTCAACCAAGTTTTTTGAAATTCACCAACCCATCATTTAACTGTCGCTTCAAACCCACTAACCTGCAAAAACCAGAAAAGTTAAAAGGAATAAGGAGAATGATAAATGACTTTTCAAACAAGCCACCCATTGAGAACGAACCCGAATCCGCTTAACCCCGAAAGTTCAAACCTAAACAAAACCCAAACTAAAGCACCTACCGTGCCATGTGAAGAAAACTAAAAAATTGAAAAGCTTTTCGAAAATAGACCTATGTTACTAAGACACGTTTTTCGCAGTCCTATCACAAAACATTTTTTCGTAACCATGTATCCTATAAACACCAGCACGTCGACTTATGCTCTACCACATAAACATGACGTTCAATTAACGTGAGGCCATCCCGACACAGTTACACAGGCCAACATCACCTGCTGCCCGTCCTAGTGCATAAGGTCTTTACTTGTTTCCAGTGTCAACCATTCGGTGAGCCTCACCAGACCGACCTTCCTACGATACCAAGGAAAAAGGTCCACGCTGATTATGTTGCCCTCCCACCCTAGCACTTTGGACAAAGTACTCAACCATATTGGTCACCTTCTCTTTGGCCCCTTCCGTCTGGCCCGGCGTGAAGGTTCTATTACTCATCAATCACTCGAATTCACCGAGGGTCCTGAGGCTCAAGGCAGGGTGCATCACAACCCTATATTGAATAGGCGACTATCCATCAGAGAACCACATCACCGAATTAATCTACACTTAATATCGTCTTTCGTAATTCTCAAGCAATACCAATTTAGACCTAGTCATTTTAAGGACTTAATTGTTCACGCAGCTCCTAGCCTAGGGTCGACTTACCGACCCAACAAGAAATCTCACTTAGGCATGTATGACCTTATGTCATAACGAAACATATTCCATAGTTTATATTCGTGCCGAGACATATAGCTTGACACTGGCCGGTTTAACCATATAATAACAAAGTTAAATGACTATCGAGATCAACAAAGACCGAGAAATTCCTCACCTTAGCCACACAGACAAACTCTCTGCTTAGTTGACTGATGACCTGCTTTCTGGGCCAATGGAAGCACCATTAGGACTCTGACTTTCCCAACCGCGAACTCCCAGTGTGACTAGTCGATGACCCACCTTCGAAATGAAAATTTGAACGAGGAAACTAGAGGTTAGACCTTATGGAAAACTTTCCATTTATGGAAACTTGCCATAAACGGAAGTTACCCTAAAAGGAAACCTGCCCAAAAAGAAGACTTATCTTAAATGGAAGATGCCAAATATGGAAACCTGTCATATTCTAAAATTGCCCAAAAAGGAAACTCGGGACCAGGAGAAATTTGGCAATTCACTTACCAGGGAAAGGCAACGGTCTCGGGTCGTCTACGACTTCCCACAAAGGAAAGATCGAATTCCTTAACCTCTTCCTGGCAAGGATAGCTTCGCTGCAGCGACCTCCGGAACCTCGAACGGGAAACATAACAAAAAAATATAAAGTTAAGGAAAAGAACGTAATCCGGAAAAATCAGGTTAAACTTGCTAAATCAGACCAAACTGGCTAATCCCAGCTAGACCGGCTAAACCGCCTGAAGTCGCCGACCTAACAAACCTTAACCGGTCAGATCGACTACCTAACCTAATCGATAAATAAAAGGATAGAAAAAAAGAAAGAACAGAGTTACCGGAAAGAGCGTTTGAACTTGCCAAGACCTTTCGAATAACCGCACAACACTCGCCGAAAAAGTTTTGGAGAGTTCAGCGGAAAATTCCCGAGAACTCGCCAGAAAAGAACTCCGCCGGAGGCAGTGGCTAAAAGCTGATGGGGCCTAGCCGAGAAATCGGTCCCGTGTGTAGAGCATTGCTCTGACATTAAAAAAGTGAGAAGCAAAAAAGTTCTATATGTAGGAGGAGGAAGGGATAAAAAGAGAGTGTTCTTTCCGATGTAGAATTTTTTTTAAAATTAGAGAAAAAGTCTTTTTAAATCAAAAGATATGATAACTTGGGATTAAATGAAATTAAATGGACCAAGAATGAGAGTGTTATAAAATCATCAAATATCAATTATGGGTTCTTAAGGCTATTGGGATTACAGAACTTTCTTGATGGTTCTAGAACCTTCTATAGGATAATCTTAATAGTATTAGGATAAATATGAAATAGGTTTATGATAAATATTAAATAGATTTAGATAGATTTGAATTTGGTTTTGGTGTTATTTCTAATTCCCTATATAAGACAATTGTCTATGGTTGTAACAGCGAAAATAGTTCATTAATAATATATAGATTTTTCTAATGCCCTTCCATAATTTTATCATGGTAGCAGAGTAGGTTTTCTAAATTCCGCATTAGAAATTCTTTCTATATTTGTGATCTTCTAAAAAAAGATCATGGGTGAAGATGATGAAGAAGAAGGGGATGATGATGACATAGTTTGATGTCAAACTTGACATAGTTTGATGTCAAACTTGGTATTAAGTTTTTTTTGTTTCATTCTTAGTTGATATTTTTCTTAATTTTTAAAGGGTTTTTATTTGATGCAAGGTGAGTTCATGCACCTCACATGCTTTTAATTTTTAGGTTAAGTTGCCTTTGACGATTTTTTTTTAGATTTTAATATTCATCAATGGTTTTGGTATTAACATACAAATTACCAATAGATCTTTAGATCTTTAAAAATAGAGAGTTAAGGATTCGGGGTTCTCAAAATATTTTTATTTGTGTTTAGCTTCTTCTACTACGAGGAAGTTTGATTATGATTTTATTATTAGAGAGTTGCAGTGGAATGCTCAGGTTTTTAGGTCAGTTTAGTTTAATTTATGGACTGTCCAGTCCAAGTCAAGGAAAATTATTTGTGGAGCTGTGGTTGTGCCAACGGGATGTTATTATTCGCCTTAGGAAGACCAAAGACGAGCTGAAGTTTCATCTCTGTTTTTCAAGACTAAACTTTCTACCCCAAAGAGTTTCTATCCTTGACATGATATCTACGATATAAGTTTTCCGCTTTGTGATTGCAATGTTTGCGCTTAGCGTTCTACGTTTATCGTGCGGGTATCGAAGATAAACCCCAAATATAATAGGATAATGATATGAATTCATAGTTATCTTAAAGATTATATTTATCTTTCCTATATTTTAGAAATTGATGTCTATCAAAACTTAATGTCGTTGTGTATAAATATTTTTACCATTGATCAGTAAAAATAAATCAGTTCGATTTCTAATTTTACAAAGGCCAATAGTTTTTGGTCAACAGAAACAAATTATGGACAGTAATAGAGAGCAATAGAGTGTTAATGTTGATAATTGATATCGTTAGGTAGGTTAGTAAGAAAGACTAGACAAGAAGTCAAAAGTCAAATGGTTGTTTGAACAAGAGACACACCAACCTAAAACACCAGCTGGTTTGGTTCATGAAGCAAGACATATTTACAACAAAAGTTATATCTCTTAAATCAAACAGTGTAATCTTGGCACCAAATCCTACGATTACACGTTACATGTTACATTTATAACCCGTGTATGACTCCTACATATCTGCTCGTTTTCTTGCTCCCGTGTGTTGCTACTTCAATTTGTTCACATTCTTCAAACAAAAATCAAATCCTCTCTTCGTATTCAATTAGTTAAACCTAAGACATGAATAATAAAGTGATTCCATAGATGGCATGTGCGTTTGTGAAGATTTAAAAGATTTTTCAAATATAAAACTAACTCGTGAATGATAATACTTTTAAAAAAAAAATTTGTATCAGACCAATTCTTTCATCATATGAACAATTTGTACTGTCCCATCCCAAAAAAAATATAAGAATAAAGATTAATAGGATAAGTGATTCTGATGCCATATGCACTAATACACATGTAGAGCATGTAGAATCGAAGTCTAGTGAAGTACTATGATAACGTGAGCAGTGTTTATCCATTTATCCTTAAATTCCAAAAGCCGAAGGCACCTTATTCCTTCCTAAATCAGTAATATTTCCATGTGCTTCTTTTATTTTATTCAGAATATTTATATTGAATAAAGTATAGATTCGTAGAACCAATTATTAAACTTTAGAGGAATGTAAGAGGGGGAAAAGAAGATTAAATGATGTGGTGCACACAAAAAAAATGATGTGGAAGGCAAAAGCTATATGGCACATTACAACAATCTCTTTCAATTTTTGAGTCAATCAAAATCACATGCGTGAAAAGACTGAACACTATTTAGTCTCTCTACCTCAGAGCTTTCGGCCACTTAGTCTCAACATCACACTATTGCAGAGAAAGACCGTACCTTTTTGACCAAAGAATTTTCGCTCTTTTAGGTTGCGAATGGTTAGCGCGTTTTGCAGTAACAAGCTCTCCCGCAAATTTAGTTATCGTTCCCTCTTTTTGTGATTTGTAGATAATATTATTAAATATAACATATTTAAAATAAATAAATTAAATCATATACCAACTTTTGCTTGTCCGTCTTATGCGGTTAGACCACACCCTTGTAGTTAAGGTTTATTTTCGTGGTGTTGCGACTAAATCTACGTCGTGTACGACTTTCTCTATCAATCT
The DNA here is from genome assembly GCA_900406275.1 of Anastatica hierochuntica. Taxonomy (NCBI): domain Eukaryota; kingdom Viridiplantae; phylum Streptophyta; class Magnoliopsida; order Brassicales; family Brassicaceae; genus Anastatica; species Anastatica hierochuntica. The sequence continues at coordinate 33,852 of OVAN01000796.1, read as the reverse complement.
CTTCCAAAATCTCTCTTGTTTCCATCTCAACCTCACTAGTTATTGAAGGAATGGCCGATCGTGAGCTCCGACGATCTCTTCAACAACTCAATTTGGGCTATGAAAAAAGTACGTTTCGCCTATCTACGAAAGCACACGTAAGAAGCATGAGGGCAATCGACTTAGCTTGGTGGCTAGGGTTCAAAATCGACAGCATCAGAGACCAGCTGCGTTTACGTCAACACTACCAAAAGCATGGAAGTTGGAAGATTGAGTCAATGGGAGGGTTAACAATGACGGTCTTGTTCATTTCTTTTTTCCAGAGGAGCATCATATGCTATCAGTGCTGGAAAATGGTCCTTGAACCTTTCGCGATTGGATCATTGTGATGGATAAATGGACCAATCGGAACCGGTCAGACTTCATGAGAATGGTAACTTTCTGGATTCAAGTTCTTAATGTTCTGAATGATTCCTAGGATAGACAATCGATTGAGGAAATTGGTAGCCTTTTGGATGATATTCAGGCAGTTAGAATTCATGAACCAGTCGGTAATGCTTTAGGTGAACTTTGGGTTAGAATAAGAATGGAATCTACAGCTAAGGTTACTTTTGTCAGGAGTGTGGAGCTGGAGAGGGGAAGTGCACCAGTCATGGTTAGATTTGTTAATGACAAGCTTAGAAAATACTGTTTCCGTTGTGGATCTTTAGGGCATGAAGCTGGTCAGTGCAATGAAGGTCCTTTACTTCTTGAATTCCCTTTGCTCTCACCAAATCCTCAAGATGATTAACATCTCGTGCAGAATTCGGAAGGCAATGATAATAGAGACTATTCTCAAGAAGACACAGTATCTATGGCAGAGTCTCAGCCTGTGCCCATAAGGGCTCCACCTCTTAGCATCCGAGAGGTGGGATCAGTTTTAATGATCAGTCCAAGCATTAGAAGGAAGGCAACAAACCGGCTAGAGGAGGACCAAACTGCAACTAGCAGACAAAAAGTTGAAGGAATTTTTGGAGGTGATGCTTCTACTCAAGTCAACATGGCTAGATAAACGTCAGTGGCTCAGGAACCAGCTTTGCATCTAGATACTCAAGAAAATGAAAAAATTTGAGGGGAGGGTGGTGACCTAGTGACACCTTTAGCACCATGAAGCTATTACATTGGAACAGTCAAGGTCTAAAAAGCGCCATGACTGAACACTTTTTGGCTAGTATATATAATTAAGAAGCATCGACCTACTGTAGTTTTTTGGTATAAATTAAGAACAACGGCGACTATTTAAAGAAAGTAGCATCTAAGATGGGGTATGATCATCTTTTTGTGTTTCCCTCGGATGGCTTAAAAGGAGGTTGAGCAGTTTTTTGGGACAAAGAGGTTAGTATAACTTTAACCTCAAAACCTCTGATGTATAATACAAATTTGCTAATTGAAGGAAAAGGTCTTTTGTTTTATGTCACTTATGTTTATGGTTATCCAACAAAAAAGCGGAGGAACCAACAACGGAAACAAATGATTGAAAGAGAAAAAGATGGATTTTTTATCACTAAGCCTAGGCTATGTTTGGGTGATTTTAATGATTTTGCTAGTAATGCAGAAAAGAAGGGGTCCCCAACAGACATGAAGGATCCTTTGCAGTTTTTAGAAAAATTTTGAATAGCTTGGGGCTTCAAGATTTAAGAAAAGTTTGAGGCTCTTATACATGGGCAGGAAAAAGATGGAAGCATAGTATTAAAACAAGGATTGACAAAGCCTTACATAACCTTAAATGGAGGGATACTTTTCCTAAAGCTTATGTACAGTTTCTTGCCTGAGGACCTTCAGACCATAGGCCTATTCTGGTACATATAGATGATATATAAGTGTTTTTATTAACATATAATGTAGTTTCAAACCATTTTTTAGGCTTTTCAGAGTTTTTTCTCTCTGATTTTAGGTGTTTTAGGTGTTGAGACAATCTTAAGGGAAACGTGATGATTCTGGAGGGTTTCAGAAGGTTTTTGATGAAGAAATGAAGAAATTCTGAACTGAAGAAGTGATGATCGATCGATCACCCTAAGTGGATTGATCGATCCCTCCCGGTGTTCTATGTAATCGATCGATCAACCTAGGTGATCGATCGATCATCTCCCTTTACGAAAAAATATTTAATTTTTCCTTTTTTGTTCTGATTTCCTAATTTTGAGAGGAATCCCAGAAACACTAAAAAGATTTTCAGGTTGTTTTTAGGGTTTGTAACTTTTCTTTCGGAAGGCTTTTAGAGTTTTTCTTTTTGTTGTAAGTTTGGGAGTCGAATCTCTTTACTCATAATTTTGGAGAAGTTTTGTGAACCCTACTTTTTTATTGTAATTCATGTCTTTTAATTCAATCATGTCTTTTGTTTCCGTTTCTATATATGAGTAGATCCATTGTTAGGTTTTAGAGATTTCAAAGAAATTGATGAGATTGATTGTTTAGTATTGCATGATAGGGAATCTCCTTTAGAATTCTTCACATGAATTGTTATTAGTGCTTGAACTTGATTGATTACCTAGTTCATGATCTTAGGTTAAATTAATACAACGAGAGTTGATTTGATTGCTTGATAATAATATATGTGAGCAAAATATCCTTACCCAACGAGAGTTGATGTTAAAGTGCTTTGTGAACAAATCAAAACCTGAACTTAATGAATGTTTAACTTCCTAAATTCAATGAAAGTTAGTATTTTAGGTTGTTAGACATAGTAATTGGAGCCACGAGAGTGGAAAAATTATACAATTTTATTTTGAATTCTAGAATGATGCTTAGTTGATTCCCTGATAATTTCCTGCATTTATGATCTGATCTTCTGGGAATTGCTTTAATGCCTGACGCCTCACACACTTAATTTACATCGTTTTATTACTTGTTTTTCATTACTCTGCAAATTCGAACAACCAAAAAACTTTTTATGTGTCTTTTAGCTTGATCTAAAATAGAGAATCTTAGTGTGTGTCTTGGTCTATGTGGATTCGATCCCTGAAATACTCCTACGATTTATTGTACACTTGCAGGGTGTTCTCTAGGTTAAAACCTGAGATATCAAGATTTGTCTTTTATTTTGATGATTTTCTTTTGATGACTCTTCGCTTAACTACTCACACCGAAAACAGTGTGAAGTAAGTCTGAGGGAGGGTATATCTGGTACCAATTTTTTTTCTTTTGGTGTGTTCTATCTTTTGAGTCTTTTTCTTTGTTTTATTGAATCAAAACTTTGTAGGGGATTAAGACGAAAATCAATGATGAACGTTGAACCAATTGCCTTGTTTTATTTTGTGATTTCTAAAATGAAAATTTTGTTGCAGAGATTGTTAGTAAAATCAAGCCAGTGAACCCTTTGGCTGAACTCCCTAACTGAAAGTCTAAGCCAATAGATTCAATTTAATCTGACATTAGCTCTATTTATTTGGGTTATTTAACTGAACTTAATTTTTCTCATCAGTGTCTTGTCAGGGATTGAACCACTCACATTCAAGAATTTTCAAACTTTTTACACCCTTTCTTCCTGAATGGACAAACTAAACTTTAGTTTGGTACCACGCTTTTATCTTTCCTCCTTTCTAACTCCACTCATTTTCTTATCTTTCATCTTGGTGCATACATGTGCAAAAATAATGGAGAGAATATGATTGACATGTATACTCTGCTGCTTAGGATTGGTTAATGGAATGATAGGTGGTTAGACATTTCTTTGTCTTTTGGGTTCTGGTTGAATTTAAAAGGAAAAATCTGCGATAGTAGAATAAGGTGGTGATTGTTTATTGATTCCTTGGCTGTTTTTAACGATATATTGAGACTTGTACCGATTTTCTATTTTTGAGAGGAATCCGAAAAACACTATAAATACTTTTCGGTCGTTTTTCGAGTTTGAAACTTTTCTTTCGAAGGGCTTTTAGAATTTTTCTTTTTGTTGTAAGCTTGGGAGACAAATCTTTTCACTCATACTTTTGGAGAAGATTTTTGAAGCCTACTTTTCAATTCTAGTTCATGTCTTTTAATTCAATCATGTCTTTTTTATAGCGTGTAAATTTTCACCCAAAAAGACACTACTGCTGCAAGTGCACAACGTAGATACAGACTTCAGGTTATCGATCCCACGAGGACTAAGATCTTACACTACGAATTTCATAATTAATTTAAGCTAAAACATAAAATAAAAGAGTTGTTTGGTGAGTTTAAAAATAAAAGACAACAACTAAAAATAATTAAAAAGATGTAAATCTATTGGAAAAAGCGTAAACGAATCCCTAAACAAATATTAACATCTCATGAATACATGACCTCTTTGAGAATCATACAAACCTAACTAATGAACTACTCAGACATGGAGCATGAAAAACAGCAAGCTATCAATGAGAAAAAAATTATTAAATAGATAAAGAGTAAAAAAAATATTTTCTATGACAAAGTACATAATGAATCTCTGCCAAGAACACTTCGAAACTTCAAGAACAAAAGAAAAGATCTCACAAAGCTTTTGACGGCTTGTAAATCTTCAAAAAATTTCATGTCTCTCCCTTTCTAAAGGCTAAAAACAACTTATTTATAATACTAGGGTCTTCTAGGGCATCCTCGGTTATGTCGGTTCTTGCAGAATCAAATTCAGTTAAGCGAACCGAAAGTTATGACTTGAAATATGTCTTTGACCACGAAATGTCTCTGTGACCGGAGTGTGCCAAAAACGAGCACTCGGCTGAGGGTTTCAACTCCATCATCTGTTTACAGCTTCAAATGTTGCTCCACTTGCTTCCTTTTCTGAGATAGATTCATGTATCTTCGCTTAAACGGCTATAACTCCTCGTTCGCAGCTCCAAATGACTTCAAACCACTTGCACATGAAAGCTAACTCAAAATGCCAACTTCTGACCAAATTCCTGCTCAATCTAATGAAGGAAATACTTTCGTTCATGACGATCTTTATGATGCTAAGAATCTTTTCAGATTGGTAAAATGCAAAACTCAAGTGTTTGAGCCTTTTTCTTCATGATCCATCAATGAAACTTTCTTGGTATTATGAATGAGGTCCAATTAGCATGTTTCTCCATCTTTTTTGATGACTTAACCTGATTAGTCCCTAAAATCATAAATAAGAGAAAACTACCTCTGGAGGTCGAAAGAGCATTAAAAACCTGCAAATAAATACGTAAAAATCCAACTAAAAACAGTAAAATAATAGTGTTATCAACTCCCCAAGACTTAGCTTCTTGATTTTTCTCAAGTAAAAACCAAGAACGAAAAAGAGATTGAAAACGTGGAAACAAACCTTTGTTTTCTGAAACATTGACTCGAGGTCCTCGCGGTCATTTCCATACAGTTGCGCCAATATACAGAGATCAGCTTCAACAGATTCCCCTTTCAATTAGCAACCATCCCGATTCGAGCCACTATCACAAAATAAAACTGCATCTCCACTGGTTCCTATTAATTTTAAGGTACAGTCACATCGAGGGAATATCGACCTAAGAACAATTGATTCTTTCCTCAATAAAGTTTCCAGCCACCTAAACACCATTGTAAAGTCCTATACCGTTCTATTATTATGCTTTAGGGGTTTATTTTTTCCTACTTTTCTAGGATATTATTTTCTTTTTTTCTATCAAACCCCTTTGAGAATCGATTTTTTCCTACTTTTCTAGGGTATCATTTTATTTTTTCTATCGATCTCTTTTCTCTATTTTTTTCGTTTTCTTTTATAAACTAAGCACAAGTGGAGTAACTCTCCATGTTTTTATAGGGTTTGAAATTTTTAAGATATATGTCCCTTTACTCATTTCATCGAACCTTAAATCCATTTTATATGAAAGAAATAGTATAAGGGATATTACTCACTAGGAATTGGTGTCAGGCCTAAAAGAGGAGTATATCTAGAGAATACCAAGCCCCAAGATGAGAAATTAAATTCATTTTAAGGGTGGAACCAGCTTTAAAAATCTGAGTCCTAATGAGACAAGGTCGTCCTGGTAGATCGATCCACTTATAGGTTTCTGTTCAGTAAAATCTGCAGTTAATAACTACTGTAGGAATAACACGAAAGTTAGCACAAAACAAAAAAATTTTCAACAACATAAGATCATATAATCCAACATGATTTGACTCAATAAAACATAAAAATGATTCAAGAAAATAAAAAGTACATAAGAAAAAAAGAAAACATTATCAGTAACGGATAAATCCCCCTAGACTTACCTTGCACCGTCTCGGTGCAAAAGCAATCAACAGTAGGGAATAACAGACTCAATAAAATAAAAATAAGAATAAAAATAAAAAGAAAATGACCCGAACAATAACACCTGATAAAGAGTCAAAAGTCCTAGAATGTGAATCATCCAGGGTGTGGTTGCTCACAATTGCGTCCAGATCCTGTGTGGGAGTGTATCCTGCGTGGGTTGAAGAGTCACTCTCAGCCGTGTCTGATGTCTCGACTGCATCCTGTCCAAAGTCTGAAACTAGATAGAAACTCTCTAAGTCTCCACCATCAGCTGGCTCAACTCTCTCTCTCTCTCTGCGAGTACTCCTTAAGACTCATAGTACTACGTGTCTCTGAACACGCACAACTCTGCTCATCATCATTTCTAGTCGAACTCTCCTACTCCTCTCTCTAGCTAGAGAAGCTCGAAGATCCTCTAAAGATTCTATCTGTGTACAAAATCTGAAGCAACCATGCCCCTAGGGAGTGAGCCTCCTACTCGTGAAGCAGGCTTGGCGATAAATGCCTTGGCCCTATGATAGTCCCTCATGCCAAGGATGGGAAACTCGGGAGATCTCTTTAAAATTCGAGAAGGAAAAGGGTCGAAAAGAGTATGACCTTCCTGCAGAGATGGAAGTGACGCGCAAGGAAGGATGTAGCAAGTGGGGTTTGTGTCGTGAAGAGGCGTGAACTGGTAAGCAAAAGTCTCAATACCCTAAATCCATCTTGCAAGATAGCGAGATCTAGCAAGTGCAGAGAGATCCAGCGATCCACTACAATCTATAAGAGTCTCAACACTCAAATTTACTCTTATAGAAGTGAGGATAACAGTGATGATCTCTCCAAAATGAGACATATAGGTAGGCTCTCTACTCTCCTAGGCAGCCTCATGCTTCACATCAATCATCCTCCTACAAACGAGAGCGCCATAGTTGGCTCTCTGAGGACTAACAACAAAAGAAGATATGAGGATGAAGAACTCATCTCTAAGCACTGAACTCTGCGCGGTCCTACTGAATATCCTCTGCGAAATGAGCCTATGCACATACCGAATCGCTGGATGTCCAATCTTGGCCTCCTTCGAATGTCCGGGCCTAAGTGTCTCATGAGCAAATCGATCCCAAACGGTGTAGGCATCATGATCCGAGCTAAACTTGGCTTCATCTAAGTATTCCAAGTTAAAAATCTAACACAACTCACCAATAGTCAAAGAGTAAGAGGTAACTCAAGCCTAGAAAGTGAGAACTCCATCTTGAGCCTTAGCTCGTTTTTCCTTGGGATATGAGAGCTCAATAGTACTAAGAAAATCCTTAGTAAGCTCCTCATAGACCGGGAAAGAAATCTCTACAAAAGATCTCAACTTCAAAGCATCCAAGAACCAAGTGAAATCTCTTGTCAATCCTAAAGCATCAAGTGTTACCAAATCAATCTTCAATGGAGCTTGAAGCCTTGTGGTAGCAAGGGCAGCCCCGTAATCGGCATTTGGATCCAATTTTGGTTCAACAACTCTTCTTCTTGGTTTCGTAAGTGCCAAAACCGAGAGCTTAAGTCCCTTAGCTCTAGATTTTCTTTGCTTCTTTGGTGGTGGAGACTTTGGCACATAATTTATGATTTGAGAAGCCGGAAAAAAGCCACCTCCTCTCCTTGTGTCTCTTCTCCATTCTGATCTGAATCATCACTAAAAGTAGCTTCACTCTCACTAGCAATATCTTTTCCATGCTTCTTTGTTACCTTCTTTGAATCCTTCTTAGTGGATGTTTTCAACTTCTTGGATTTTCCAGGTTTAGAAGGATAGCTTTTTTCTTGAATCTTCAAAGCTTGTTCCTTTTGGATAGCTATCCTTGTTGATTTCCTCACATTTTCCTCATTGTCCATTGTTGAATATCCTACAAAATCAAAACTCAAAGAGACAATGAGTCTCTTGAAAACTTCAAACAGAATCCATATATGTTCTTAAGCAATTGTAATAGCAAATAAAAATCTAAATGATATGAGAAACAAATCAAAAACATAAAACAAGTAAGAACTCAAATTTCTCAAAAACACAAAGTCGTTTTTCGGGTTTAGCACTCTTAACCAAAAATCATCACCAAAAAATTCAATTTCTAGGTCAAATGATGCAAAAATAACTAGCATATCTTAGTTATACATAAAGAAATAGCTTTAGGACAACCAAATTTATCAAATTTAGTCACTAATTTTCGGATTTTTATGCTCACAAAATTCAAAATTTTGAAATTTCAAAATCTAGTGAAAACAAGCAATTTAACATGTTCTAACTGTAATCCATGAACCCAACAAGTTTTTCTAAAGGAAATTTCTAAGAATCAAGCTAAGAAAAGCCTAAATCTAAGAAATTTATAAAATCTTAAAACTTGTAACTTTAAGAGAAAGAGAGCTTAAGAACATAACTTGATGTTTGAACGATTAAAGGAATGAGATTCTTCAATGGAAATCAATTTAAATTTAGTAGAAGAACAAAAGATTTAAGGTTTTGAAATTTTGTTCTTTAGGGCTCTAAGAGTTGTCAAAGAGAAGGAGATAAGTTTTTAGCGTTTTAGATCCAAAACTACTAACGTAGAAACCAAAATCCTTGTTTTTCCTTCATTTTCTTAAAAAATTGGTTTTGTATTTTAGGGAAATTGGTTTATTTTTATAAAAATGGGTTTTGGACACAAAAATTTAAAATTTGAGCAACTTACCTCTAGGACCAGTCGACGGACACGTTTTGGCACAGTCCGGGTCGTGGAAAACACGCCGACCGGTCGTGGAATCACAGACGGGGCATGAAGTACCCGTGACCGGCTGTGTGCAATCCTTGGCAAAGACCGGTCGTGGGAACCACGCCGACCAGTCATGGAGCTATAGATGAGGTACGAGGTTAAGGCCATCAGCCCTGGACACCGAATGCGTGTTCCACCATGGCACACACCGATCTTGGAGCATTCGGCGATCGGTCGGGACGTGTTCTCGGTCGTTTGTGTTTTTCCTTAGTCGTTTCGCGTTCTTATTGGTCATTTTGAATTCTGGATGGTCAGTTAGTGTTCCACAACGTTCTTTTTGGTATCAAAACGTTTTTTAACATTTTTTTACGGATGCTTTTTCCCGAAAGGATTGAAAACATGGTCGTTTAGACGTTCTTGAGTTCTCGAAACATCTTTTTGGCTGGATTAAGAACCATTTTGGATAGTTGGTAATTGTTGTTCGAATCTTTAAAGTTACATGCTGAATTTTTTTAGTACGCCAACTTGATTCTTATATAAAAATGTCACTTTTGGCTTAGCCAAGCTCATTGGCTTGCCGGCAAAGACGTAATGTTAGCCAAAAGTTAAAATTTGAAAAATCAAAATTCTAACCGGGTTGTTTTGTTCATAATGATCACTTTTCTCGGGCATCTTCGATGGTTTGATTTGATTTGCTTGGCGGGTACTAGAAATCCCCATGTTTATTTTTGTTAAAAAACTTGATCCTTCGGGCAACTTTGGATTTTGACCGCTCCAAGGTTGTTTTCTCTCGGCCATCTCTCCTATCATGGAGTGCTAGTTAATAAATAATGAAGTGCAGGGTTTGTTTACCTCTTTTGGTACTGTTTAAAGCTCTCGGGGATATCTCCCATTATTTCAGTATGATCGAATGATGGCATTTCTCAAGCTTGTTTTTCTTGGTTCTTCATAATATCATCACTTTGTTCCAAGAATTTTTGATATGAGGATTTAGCTTGATTAGCGGTCTTTAAATTCCCTCTCCAATGTAGAATGAATGTTTGGAATGGTCCAGGAGATGGCTTAGACGATTTAGATCCGTTTTTTTGCCAAAATTGAAAAATTGATTTTGAGGCATTTTGCTCCTGATACCGGTCGACTGAGATACTGTATCACACTCCTATATTCCTCTAAAATCCTGCAAAAATAAAAACTAACTATTAGACATTTAAATAAGTCATAAAAAATTAAAAATAAAAAATAAAAACCGTGTGGGTTGCCTTCCACAAAACACTTGTTTTGAGTATTTAGCTAGACTCCTTTCACTTTTTAGGCGTGATCGGTTTCTACTAAAGGAATTGTAGTTCCTTTAGCTTCTTGAGTCTCTTGAATTGGTGGTGTAGAGGGTGATTTGAGATCATCAAGTGTGCCTCCAATCGGTTTATAGATTACAATTGCCTTCGAGAATTGCTTAAGAGTGTTCTTGAGCTTCTTCTTGTAAATCTCATGGTTCTTCAAATAAATACCAATGGGGATTCGGGTCTTGACTTAGCACATAACATTGACAACTTGTAGACCTCTTCCTATTCTTCATCCACGTCCAATAAAGGGTCAGCTATTACCTCGATGGCACAAGAGTCTTTTTTTGCATCCATTTTCGCAGGCTTTGAAGGAATTGGTGTTTTGGTGGATGTAGCTTCTTTCTTTGAGACTTGTTGTGTCTTGAGGCTATCTCTAGGGTCTAGACTAACTTTCTTTTTTTCTAAAATAGCTTCATTTGATCTGCAGTTATAACTCACAGCAAGGTAATAGACTTGCTTGTTCACTCTTGCTAAGCAAATTCTTTTGTTCGGGAAATCGAGAATTGCTTCAATAGTAGCTAAGAATTGTGAGCCAATATCAGTGGATTTTTCTTCCCTCCTTCAGACGACTTGAAAGTCAGTAGGTATGAAAAATCCTCATACTTCAAGAAAAACATCTAGCAAAAATCCATACGGTGTGGATATAGACATATTAGCATACGCGATAGAGATTCGAGATGGCCAGAAGTTTGAGAGCCCTAAGTCCAGAGCCATGTTTAGTGACATCATATTCACATTAGCTCCAATATCTCATAATAAATCATCAATCCTAACTTTATTTATTGAGCAAGAAATGATGAACTTTCCTGGGCATTCAATGTTCTCTAAAGGAATAGTCTTGGTCCTCTTCTTGTAAGCTCTCTTAGATTCATCTGGTAAATGATTCAGAGGTGATATCGCTTGAGAATAGAGGTCTTGAAGAGGTGTCTTAGAAATAGACACAACCTCCATAGCTTCCCTTAAGTTGGCGACCTTGCAGAAGGATTTCACCGGGTTTTCTTGTTTCTTGACAGCTTCACTCTTTTGAGTGATTTGAACTTCAAGCTTCTGGACATGAGTAACAATGGCTTTATACTTTGTTGTAAGCTTATTGTAGACGTTTTTCAACCTCTTAATTACCTCTTTGTGGTTTTGTTTCATCTCATGAGAGATTTGCTTCAGCATTGTCTCAAGCTAGCTCTATTTGAAATTTGATGTATTGGCTTAAATATAAGTGAATGGTTGCTTCACTTGGTACATTCCTTTGTTAAAAGGTTGATGATTAGGCTTATAGGAAGCTTATTGTTGGGAGTTTTGAGGCAAATAGTATTGATCTTGAGGGTTCTCTACATTATTGTTCAAGTAGGACATATTTGAGTTATTCTGGTATCCTTAGTTGTATCCCTTGTTTCCGAAATTTCCACCAATGTAGTTCATGTGTTCCACATTCTATTCTGTTACATCTTATAAATACTCCATATTTGGAGTCTTGTTGGCGTCTCCAATGGTATCAACAACATGTACTCTTTGTCTATCTTTTAGTATTTGAGAAATCATCATCTTTAACTCTAAAATTTGCACGGTTTCTGTTAAATGGTTGGATCCACACATGATTCTTTCATAAATAGGACCACTATTGGCGTCACTAGCAGCTAGGTTCTCGACCAAAAGCTTGGCTTCAAGCACAAATTTAGTTATAAAGCTTCCATTGCTAGCCGTGTCTAGAGAAAGCTTATACTTATGGTCGATACCACTGTAGAAGATGTTCCATAGATTCCCTTCAGAGAAACCATGGTTTGGGCAGTCCCTTGTGTACTATATGAACCTTTCTAATGCTTCATAAAAGGATTTTGTAGGTCCTTGCTGGAAACCAAAGTTTTTGCTTCGAATGGAGCTTGATCTCTGCTTAGTGTAGAATTGGCTCAGAAATGCACCTTTGTATTCATCCCAAGTAGGGATGGATTGCAGTTGCAATGATTTCATCCATCTAAGAACCTTATCATTCAGTGAGAATGTAAAAGCTTACACTTAAAGTAGTCCGGTGGAACTCCATTTGTAAGTGTAGTACTGCATATCTCTTCAAATGTGTCGATATGGTCAAGTGGATGTTCTGTGGACAGTCCATGGAATTGATTTTTCTTCACTGAGGAAATGATCTGAGGTTTAATCTCAAAATCATTCATTTGAGGCAGAGGAGGACGAATTAGATTCCTATCCAAGAAGAATGCATCAGAAGAATCGAAATCTCCAATAGTTTGAGGTTGGCGAGACTGATTCTGTTGAGCTCGTCCTTGAGAGGGCTAATTCTAAGCTAAACCTTGGTTAATCAAGGCTTGAATTAGTTGTGGGAGTTGATGTAAACCAACTAAATTCCTAGATGGAATTTGTTGTGGGTTATCCACTCGAACATGTGTATTTCCTCTTTCTTGATGGTTTTTTAGAACGGGGGTAGCACCAAGAGGTTCTTGTGTGTTTCCTTGGACTCCTTGAAGTCCTAAAACAGCAAGTAAGATTGTGTGAGGTGGAAGAATGGCAGCAGGGGCGACGTCAAGTCCATGGCCAACAACTACGTCTTCTTGCTCAATGAGAACGATTTGATTCTCCACAAGATGTGGCTGTCTGTGAGGAGGATTCTGGTTCGGATTTTCCATAGCAGCTAATATTTCTCACTTTTTTCTTCTTAAGGTATTTTCAATGATGTCAATGGAAGGATTGGTTGTAGATTGGCCATCCAAAGAAGATCTCCTTTGCATAAAACCTGAAAAGAAAAGAAATGAAAAAGAAGTAAAAACAGAAAATAAAAGCGTTCTAGACTAAAATCAATTAAGAAAATTATGTAGGTAACAAATCATGTCCCCGACAACGGCGCCAGAAAGCTTGATAGAGTGTCAAGTTTCACCCAAAAGGACACTACTACTGCAAGTGAACAGTGTAGATGCAGTACTTCTGGTTATCGATCCCACGAGGACTAAGATCTTACAATACAAATTTCATAATCAATTTAAACTAAAACAAAAAATAAAAGAGTTGTTTAGTGAGTTTAAAGTAAAAGACAACGACTAAAAATAATTAAAAAGATGTAAATCAATGGGAAAAAGCATTAGGCACATAGGACATTCATAGAGAATCATGCATCGCAGAGAAAATCGATTTGTTTAGGGATTAGAATCAATAAATTTCTAGAACTCGAAAAAACTAATTTAAATTCTCTCCACTTTCGAGATTTGGGATTCTATACTAGTTATCAAAGAACCTAAACTTTTGAATGGTATTAAATAATTAGCATGCATTAAATAGACACAGGTTTTGATAAGTTCACTGAGCCAAGGCGGTCTACTTTCGAAGTTTCCTTGGACTCAGCTTTTCAAAGATTTGGTTCAGGTGATTTAACAAGATTTTGAAATGAAAATCTACTTATGGACAGATTACTAGATTTGCAAATAGAGTAATCATGCATAAATATCAATCGAGACAAAGACTAAACGAATCTCAAAACAAATACTAGCATCTCATGAATACATGACCTCTTTGAGAAACCTACAAACCTAAATAATAAATTACTCAGACATAGAGCACGAAAAACAACAAGAAATCAATGAGAAGAACATTATTAAATAGATCAAGAGTAACGAAATATTCTTTATGACAAAGTACAAAATGAATCTCTTTCAAGAACAATTCGAAACTTCAAGAAAAAAAGAAAAGATCTTTCAAAGCTTTTGACGGCTTGTAACTCTTAGTAAAATTTCGTGGCTTTCCCTTTCTAAAGGCTAAAAAAACTTATTTATAATAATAGGGTTTCCTAATGCATCCTCGGTTATGTCGGTTCTTGTGGAATCAAATTCGGTTAAGCTAACCAAAAGTTATGACTTGAAATCTATCTTTGACCATGAAATGTCTCTGCGACCAGAGTGTGCCAAAAATGACCACTCGGCCAGTGGTGGCAACTCCATCACCTGGTAATAGCTTCAAATGTTGCTCCACTTGCTTCTTTTCTGAGACAAATTTACATATCTTCGCTTAAACGACTATAACTCCTCGGTCACAGCTCCAAATGACTTCAAACCACTTGCATATGAAATCTAACTCAAAATTAAGAGAAGATTTTTGTTCATGACAATAATTCTGATGCTGAGAATCTGTACTTATTGGTAAAATGAAAAATTCAAGTGTTTAAGCCATTGTCTTCATGTTCCGTCAACGAAACTTGCTTGGTAATATGAATGAGGTCCAATTAGCACATTTATCCATCCTTTTTGATGATTTAACCTAATTAGTCCCTAAAATCACAAATAAAAGAAAACTACCTCTAGAGGTCAAAAAAGCATTAAAAACCTACAAATAAGTGCGTAAAAATCCAACTAAAAACGGTAAAACAATAGTGTTATCACTTTTGTTTATGTTTTGTATCTGAGTAGATCCTTTCTTAGGTTTTAGGAATTTCAAAGGAATTGATGAGATTGAATGTTTAGGATTGCATTATAGAGAATCTCCTTTAGAAATCTTCACATGGATTGTTCTTAGTGCTTGAACTTGATTGATCATCAAGTTCATGATCTTAGGTTAATTGAATACAACGAGAGTTGATTTGATTGCTTGAAAATAATTCCTGTTAGCAAAGTATATTTAGCCAACGAGAGTTGATGATAATGTGCTTTGTGAACAAACTAAAACCTGAACTTAATCCATGTTTAACTTCCTGAATTCAACGAGTGTTAGTCTTTTATGTTGTTAGACATAGTAATTGGAGCCACGAGAGTGGAAAAATTATACAATTGTGTTTTAAGTTCTATAATGATGCTTACTTGATTCCCTAATAATTTCTGGCATTCATGATCTGATTTCCTGCGAACTGCCCTAACGCTTGACGCCTCACCCACTGAATTTAAATAGTTTTATTACTTGCTTTTCTTTACTCTGCAAATTGTAACAACCAAAAAACTTTTTATGTGTCTTCTAGCTTGATCTAAAATCGAGATTTTTAGTGTCGGTCTTGGTCTTTGTGGTTTTGATCCCTAAAATACTACTGCGATTTGTTGTGCACTTGCAAGGTGTTCTCTGGGTTAAGACCTGAGATATCAATAGAGGGTGGGGAATGGCAGGGGAAAAAGTTCTTCAAGTATGATAATAGGTGGATGCACATTGAAGAAACCAGATGGATGATTGAGCAAACATGGATGTAGAGATGTGCTACATTGTCACCATAGAACCTCCACATAGCCTTAAAGCATTATAGAGATGGTTTGGCAAAGTGGTACAAAGTGAATTTGACCAACTCTAGAAGAGCCATTGAATATCTTCACAAGCAACTAAATGAATCATATGATTCTCACCCAATAAAGTTTTCTGTGGTTAATGAGTTGAAATGATCCCTCTTACATGAATACAAGAGGGAAGAGGAGTACTGGAGAATTAAAAGCAGACTGCAATGGCTTAAGGAAGGGGATGGTAATAAAAAGTATTTCCATGTTATCACAATGTAAAGAAGGTCCATATATAATCATATCGTATCACTACACGATGAGCAGGGTTCCCTTTGGACTAAGGAGGCAAACATCAGAAGACTTATAGAAGGTTACTTTTCTAATACATTTGAAATCTGTATTGGCTCATTATTCTAAGTTGGGATCCATTCTGCCAAGAGTGTCTGAGTCTACTAATCAGCAACTAATAAGCCTGTCATGGAATTGGAAATTTTTTAGGCCCTGCAGATGATGAATGAGGATAAAGCCCCAAGGCCTTATGGCTTAAGATCTAATTCTTAAAAGCATCATTGGAAGGTGACTGGTAGCATCATTGTGCAAACCATCTTCCACTTTTTCAATACAGGTGAGTTGTATCCTTATCATAATCATACAAACATTTGTCTCATCCCTAAAGTATATTGTCCTAGTCAGGTTAAGGACTATAAACCCATAAGCCTCTGCAATGTAGTATATAAGATAACCACAGAAATATTAGCAGAAATGTTAATGTCTTGGTTAGCAGAGATTATTTTAGAGAACCAGTCAGCATTTATCCCAGGAAGGATGATCACTGCCAATGTACTGGTCACTCATGAACTTCTTCACAGCTTGCTCTCTAGATGCAGGAAACATAAATTTGTGGCGATGAAATTAGATATCAACAAGGGCTTTGATATGCTAGAGTGGGGATTTATAGAATATGTGCTCAGAACTCTAGGTTTTGCTGATAGGTGGTGTAATTAGGTAATGTCTTGTGTCAAAAAATGCCTCTTTCTCGGTGTTAATAAATGGAATTCCATCAGGAAACATTACACCAACTAGGGGCATTAGAAAATGAGATCCTATAGTTGTGACCATTTTATTTAACACTTGTCATGCTAGCAACGAGAAGATGAATGTGCAGAAATGAGTCACTTGATAGACAGACAAGGATCGACCGATTATTGTCACGACGCAACCAAAACCACTTATTTTGAACCAGAATCTTAGACCGAAGACCCAAATAACATGTTTTAATACCCAGACTCGAGATTATTGTTAGATTATGCTATTTTTGAGTTTCTATAGCAACCTTTGAGCTTTGAGAACACCAGAGAGAACATTTCGAATCTACATTCTATTGAGAAGAATTCTTAACCCTTATCTCTTTGTTTTTTATTCAATATAATATGTCTGTCTCTATTTCATCTAGTGTTGCTTCAATTACTGAGTAGTTTCATAGTTGAGTTTAGGGTTTCTCATAGAGATTTTCATGATTTTTCATTGTTAGGTTGTTAGATTTTGGAAATCATATATTAGATCTTTATTTTTCACTATGTTTAATGTCGAAATTGGATTTGTGACCTCATTTTTGATCTTAGGGTTTTCAATACACTAAAAGTGATTTCTTGAATGCCTGAATATGTGTTAAACGAGCAAAGTATCCTTAGCCAATGGAAGTTTATGTTATTGCGCTTTGTGAACTTATCAAGCCTGAATCAAATGCATGTTTAGAATTTGAAATTCAACGGAAGTTGGTCTTTAGAATTCTATAACATAGGGAGTTACCGCTACAAAAGTAGATTGATTCTAAATTAGTGATTTGAGTTCTAGACGGTTCTTAATTTTGTTTTCCTGTTAACCAACTTGACATTGATGATTACTTGAATTCCCTGAGAATACCATGTGTCTAACGTTTTTCTTGATTGAGTACAACACACGTTTGTTTTCCTGGTGTTTTTTGCTTTCTTTTCGATTTTAGCATCACAACCAACTCCCATCTTTTCGCTTTAGCCCGTAGTTGATCATATTTCTCTACGTGTGACCATTGGTCCTTGTGGATTCGATCTCAAACTACTACAACGTGCTTAACAATACGCTTACATTGATTTTTTGGATGAAAAATATAGCTATTAGCTAAAGCATCCAGAGTCACTCTTAGCAAGGGTCTACAAGGCCTAATATTTTTCTAAAAGCACTCTTTTGGATGAAGATCTTCCCAAGAGCTCCTCTTTTCCTAGAAATTCTTGCATAAAACTATCAATCTGGTGAGATAGGGGCTCAGATGGGTAGTAGGTGATGGACAATCTATCAAGCTTTAGGATGATAGCTGGTTGCCAACAGAGCCACCCAGAACTCCTCTTCCAAAATCCTCATAGGTACCAATTAATCTTCATGTATCATATCTTCTAAGTGATGATGGTCGAAGCTGTAATGATAGTAAAATTGATAACTTGATACATCCTCAAAGCATTCGAAATGTCAAGAGTATCAGGCCAAGTCTCACTTTGTGGAAGGATGATGTGGAATGGGTCTATGATAAGAGTGGTTCCTATAATTTAAAAAACGCTTATCACCTGAGCCATGAGGGTTCTTTGCAGCAAGGAAAACATCAAAACCAGCCGCCAAACATCTTTGGGAAGATCTGGAAGATGGCCACCCTTCCAAAGATCATGCAATTTTGGAGGAGAGCAGCTCACCAAGGGCTTTCAGTGGTTGATAATCTCAAATAGAGGGGTATCAAAATGGATGTCACATGTCAGATATGTAGCGAAGAAGCAAAATTAATTCAACACGTGCTCTTCACTTGCGGAATTTCCAGAGAGATTGGAAAATGATTCCTATTGATAAGCCCACACTCGACCAACTTCTTCAAAATACATTAATGGAAAATATTGCATGAGGGTTCTTTGCAGCAAGGAAAACATCAAAACCAGCCGCCAAACATCTTTGGAAAGATCTGGAAGATGGCCACCCTTCCAAAGATCATGCAATTTTGGAGGAGAGCAGCTCACCAAGGGCTCTCAGTGGTTGATAATCTCAAATAGAGGGGTATCAAAATGGATGTCACATGTCAGATATGTAGCGAAGAAGCAAAATTAATTCAACACGTGCTCTTCACTTGCGGAATTTCCAGAGAGATTGGAAAATGATTCCTATTGATAAGCCCACACTCGACCAACTTCTTCAAAATACATTAATGGAAAATATTGCTTGGGTCACTGATAATTCTCTTTAGGTGAACAACATCAAATTTAATCTTGCTGGCTTTGTAAGCAGGAGGATCTGGAAAATACGAAATCAACTTTTGTTTTAAAACACTAGAACTCATATAACTGAAGTTATATGCAAAGCAATGGAGCATATAGAAGAATGGATACTTGCAAACAAGAAGGAAGATGGTCAAGGGAGAGAATCTGAAGAAAATAACTAGTCGGTCTGTAGGAATGAAGCTCCTTGTAGACAATCAGGTACTCATATTGACAACTCCTACAAAACATGTATAGTGGATGCATCATGGCTGTCTGAATCGGATCAAGCTGGTATAGTATGACTTCTTAAATCTCTTGATGGTATCAATTTGGTACAAGGATCAATGTCAACTGCACCAGTGGCCACTATGTTAGAAGCAGAGCAACTAGCCCTTCGAGAAGTTGTTGTGATGATGAGGAGACTCAGTTATAATGAAGTAGCTTTTATGGGTGACAACTAAATACTCTATTAGCAGTGGCGGAAATGGAGTTCATTGCCTATGTCGAATGCTACTAATGTAAGGGGTATAAGTGGTTATTTCCATGAAATTCTCAGTTTCTCGTTGCACCTTTTCCATTTTCAATTTTATCACAGAGGAAGGAAACACAGAGGTTGATACTCTAGCTAAGAAAGCAAGAATAGACGAGGAGAGTAATAAAATCAAATGGCTTTGAACCTTTAAATGTTTTATGATGCTTTGTATGGCCATTTGTTTTGGTTAGCTATAGAGCCCTTGTGTGCATAGAGGGGTCTTATACTCTATGTCACTAAACTTTGTACCACATTTTCATTATCAATCATTTGCAGATAAAAAAAAGACCACACCCTTAATAGGGTGGTACACATGTTTTCTCTTGTTTATATATACACACGTGTATACATATATCAAAAAAAATTCTAAAAAAAATTGTATGTGTTAATTTTATTATGTAACACATTTCTAGTTAAAGATATTTTTTTAGTATTTTTATAAATAATTAAAAATTAATTACTATTATATTTGTATCATATATGTAAATTATCACCATTCAGATATTATCTCGCACCACTTATTTTTTTTATAAAATGCACTTATTTTGCAGCATGCGTTTCTCTTGCATCAACTGTAGTAAAACCACATTACACTATCTAATTCGCTTGTCCATCATCGCTCAGACCGCTATCACCATTCGAAGCCTTAATATATTTGAATTTAAGATGATGAAACAAAACAAAGGAAAAAAAGTTCTTGTATTACGTGCTTATCAAGCCGGGATATTTTTAAAATGTTATCACTTCTTAGTTTTTTTGTAGCTACTGCTTAATGTGACTGTCCCATTGAACAACGAAGTTTGGTGATCAAGAAAATGATTAAAAAAATTTACAGAATTCTTATTTATTTTCAAAAATTATATCATTTCTTTTTTCGGCAAAATTTGACTTATTATTAAAGAAAGAAATCTACACAGAAGTTTAAATTACAATCTAAAATGATCAGCTCTACATATACCAAACTAAAAGTATTAGAAGTTTGCACATTTGCTTAAAAAAATTTAATTTTATAGTTGGCTAGCATCTTTCTTGCATTCTTTCAATAGAATATGTCTCTGCATTATTGGGCCTTTTAACATATTTAAAGTGAAAATCAAAGGGCTCCTTTGAGAGGCTCTTCATGTCTGATATTAAAGTTGTAGCTCTACTCAAGTTAAAGCAATTGGACCTTAGTGTATTTCTCCACTTCTCCAAACGAGAGTATATAATTTGGTTATCACCACAAAAAGTTACCTTCGTATATCCTAATCGCCTCATTTTGGTTATGAACTCTCTCAATGCATAGGCTTCACTTAAAGTACATCTTGAATTGGTTCTATTGTAGAGCTTCTCTGTACTAGTGATACACCTTTTGGAGAAACAAGGAGCCATCCTATTGTAGCCTTCTCGGCATTAGACACCCATGACACATCCACAAAAAAAGGTGTTGCGATTCTTCACTAGGGATGTATAGTTGTTCATTCGACCTTATGGTCAAGTTAACTGACTTGATATTTGCTCCATTTTCTCCGTGGTGAATATCTTATTTATGCGCGTATACAAATTCCTTAATGTCTCTCCAAGCTTCTTTGATAACATCTAGAATAGAGGATCTTCTATTGTGGAAGATTAAGTTATTCCTCATTTTCCAAATCCTCCACTCAATATAAGCAGGTAAGTTCATCTTTTACCCATTACTCTGCACATTTGAATCAAGAATCCAATTTATATTCTGAGAAAGTGTATAATGTAGTAGCAGATCACCTAAATTCTTGTGAGATAAGGATAACTGCCATATCTCCTTTGCTATTTGACATTGAAAGAGCAGGTGTTGTATTGTTTCTTTCTCTTCTCCACAAAGCTGACATGTTGCATCAACCTTAAATCCAGTATGGAAGAAAACTTCTCCAATAGGCAAACCTTTTCATGCAACTCTCCACCAAAACTGCTTGACTTTTGGCACTACAGGAAGAGACCAAATTTTTCTATAATGAGTTTTTTCCTGAGTTTGGGTTTGCCTATGTCCAATTTGGCTGAGATGATATCCAGATTTGACATCATATTCTCCACTCTTAGTGTAGGCCCATTCAATATCATCTTCACTTTCTGTCATACTAGGCCTTATACGTGTTATAAAAGGGATATCATCTGGTTGGAAGAGGGTAGCAAGCTTACTTCTATCCCAACATCTTGTATTGTTGCAAAAAAACTGAAACTTTTAAGTTTTCTTGGGTTGATGCATTGAAATGTCTAGAGGGTCTAGGGGGCTTGCTTTGGAGCCATTGATCTTGCCACACTCTTATACTTTACCATCTTTAACCACCCATCTCAATCTTTTATTAATTAACTTTGTTCCTTCATATATTCCTTTCCACGCATAGGATGTGTGCTTGCCTATACCTGCATCCAAAATTGAGGATTTAGGGAAATATTTAGACTTATATACTCTGGCTAGTAAAGATTCAGGATGTTTTAGGATTCTTCATGTTTGTTTTGCTTTTAGAGCCTTGTTAAAATGAAGAAAGTCTATGATTCCTATCTCGCCATCTTTCTTACTACTTTTAGTGATAGACTCCCATGAAATCCAAGGGATTTTGATTTTGTCCTTCTCTAAAGACCACTAGAGTCTTCGTATTGGGTTATTTGAATGAGGAGCTTCTTTGGCATCATGAAACACTGCATAACATAGTTAAGAATCGAGGTTGCCACTGCCTTTATTAATACATCTTTACTAGAAGGTGTTAAGAGTCTTGTAGACCATTTTTCAATCATGTCTATAATTCTTTATTTTAGATAACCAAATAAAGCAGTGGGATTTCTACTTACAAGTTCAGGCAATCCAAGATATTTCCCAAATCCTCCTTCTTTTCCAATAGGAATAATAGTCTTAACCTTATGTTGAACTTCTACTGGTGTGTTCTTACTAAAGATTATGACTGACTTTATGTAGTTGACAAACTGACTTGATATTTTTCCATAATCATCTAAGGCTTGTTTAACTATTGCACATTACTCTTCCTCTGCTTTACAGAAAAGCAATGAGTCGTCAGCAAACAGCGTGTGTGTAATTGGTGGACTTAATCCATGTATCTTTTCTCTTTTTTTTGCAAGTTATGCAACAAAGTAGAAAGACCTTCAGCGCATAAAAGATATAAATAAGACGAGATTGGATCTCCTTGTCTTATTCCCCTAGTGGATATTATTTTTCCTGAGGGGGAGCCATTAATCAACAAAGAGTAAAAGGCAATAGTAACACAGTTCATCGCCCTTTGTACCCATCTATCCACAAACCCTAATGTCTTCAACACATATTCAATGAATCCCCATTCCAGCTTGTCAAAAGCGCTGGTTATATCTAGCTTAAGAGCTATAAATTTCTGCTTCCTATTTCTAGAACTCATATTGTGAAGTAACTCATGAGATATTAACACATTGTGTGTGATTAACCTATTGGGTATAAAAGCTGACTGATTATCTAATATTTTATCATGCAACCAAGATTTAAGTCTCTATGATAATATCTTAGAGATGAGCTTATATATGATGTTGCAGAGACTAATGGGTCCTATAATCCTTTATCTCCTGGTGACTCAAGAAATGGATGTTGGATTTGGAAATGCTCTTACCAACCGCCTGCCAGTGTTGTTGAAAAAACCCCACATTGAATCCATCGGGCTCATGAGCTTTGTCTTGCCCTATCATCTTCAACACTTGATATATTTCAAATTCTGTGACTAGTTTAGTCAGCTTGGAATTTGCTTCAGCTAGCACTCTTTTCACTATTGGACATATCCTCCTATAACTTAACACATTAAGAGAAGATTCCGAAGTATATAACATAGAGAAATAATTTGTTATTATGCATTTAAGGTCTTCTCCCTTAGTTTTGAGGTTTCCTTGGCTATCTTTCAAAGATGAGATGTAATTTGTTGTTCTTCTCTGTTTAGTAACAACGTGAAAGAATTTAGTATTCATGTCTTCTCCTTTTAGCCATTGTATTCTGCTCTTGTTTCTCCAATATTCCTCTTCTTTTTTGTATTCATGTATCATATTATTATTTATTTGATTTATCACTTGGTAATTAAAAGAATATATTCTTCTTTGCATTCAAGTTCTTTCCCTTCTCCCATTTAGCAATACTTTCTTGCAATGCGCAAGCAAAGAAGGGAGTTCTTCTAGTGATAGGTTATTGCAATGCTTTTCCCAGCTTTCTTTGATCACTTGATGGAGATTAGGATCATTCTTCCACCTATTGTCATATCTAAATAGCTTTTTACCTTCTCAGCTTCTGTCAGAGGTGTTTAGCATAATTGGCATGTGATCTTACTTATTCCAATTTAGAAGTTGTAGTTAAGCTTTGGAAAATAAACTTCTCCATTTAACATTGACAAGAGCTCTATCAATATTTGTTTTAACCAAGTGATTCCATCTTTTCCCATGCCAAGTAAACTTGCCTCCAACAGACTTTGTATCCTGAAGACCACGCCGATTCACTAAAGATTTAAAAGTAGTGAATGTATATTCTGGCCTTTTTGGTCCCCCACACTTCTCTGCATTGCTAAGTATGTCATTAAAATTTCCAAAAAAGATTTTAGGTAGACCCTTATATTGACCTTCCTCTTCCATGGTAATCAATTGCTTCTATTGTATATTTCTTTGCTTCTTGTTATGAAATCCATATGTATAAGTCAGAATATATTTAACATCATCTTCTTCTATTAGCATGTCCATATTATACATGGAAGGAGAAGATACAAGCGTTAGACTAACACCATTATCCCATAATATAGTCATACCTCCGCTAAGGCTATTAGGAGCTAGTACAAAAAATGATTGTAGCGCAATCTTCTGGCCATAACTTGTACATACTTATCACTATTTTTTGTTTCTGTAAGGAGCATGACATGTGGATTATATTTCCTCATATTGTCATCCAAAAAGTTACTTGTCAGAGTGCTCCCTAATCCATGGCAGTTCTAATGCATAAGTCATATGTTGCTTGAGATGGTTTCAGGATCGCCACCCTTTCCTTAGGTGAAGACTCTTGGATTCTTGGTAAGTTAATTTGTTGTTGGTCATTTTTTCTTCAGAGGTAGAAGAGGAACAACTACCCTTTCTTCTTCAAAATCTCCATACACTTTTTGTTTTTATTGGCAGCCTGGTATTCTTTAGTGATGGACTCAGCCTTTCTCTTTGCTCTTGTATTCATAAGTGAAGTTGATCCAATCCCCTTGATGGTAATTGGTTCTACTTGAATTATAGAATGCATTGACTCTGACATATTTGTATTTCCTTCTGTTGTTTGCATTTTGTCCTGTGATTGTAACTTCTCTATATCATCACCAATTCTGTTTTGGTCCCATGGTTTCATCTTCATTACCTTGCATCACATTTCTGGAATGACCTTCATTATGTCCTATAT
Organism: Anastatica hierochuntica; assembly: GCA_900406275.1. Taxonomy (NCBI): domain Eukaryota; kingdom Viridiplantae; phylum Streptophyta; class Magnoliopsida; order Brassicales; family Brassicaceae; genus Anastatica; species Anastatica hierochuntica. The sequence goes on along the minus strand of OVAN01000796.1, from coordinate 9,217 downwards.
TCTCATCTGATCTCAGAGAATATAATTGTTGATGAACTTGATCATTTACAGGATTTTGAGCAGAGGGAAGCAAAGGAAACTCAGGTAAATGTTGTCTTTTATCAAACTGCATTTGATCATGGAATAAGAAACCACAAGTGAAGCATAATTTTTGCAGCTTTTTAAAGTTTAATTTGACCAGCAACAAGTTATTTCCTCCATCAAATTTGATGTATCTGGTAAACATCAGCTTTGGTCCCCAACTATCTCTACCTGAACCCATATTTCACCAGGAGCATCTCGAGATGGTTCTTGAAATCTAGTATCTCAAACTTGACCAAAGATTTCTCCAATTTCCTGTATCATCTCATCGCTTTGATAATCGGCTGGGATATTCTGTATTTGTATCAAGAACTTAATGATACGAAGGAACTCCGGTTGGTTACGATTAGTCCAGCGGTCCAGCACAACAATCTAGTCAACGAAAATCCAAGAACCATTTTCTTGAACTGACTGAAGCTGTATTTCATCCCGAAAGAAAATTTGGACATCTCCATTATCTATGATCCTCGCTGTGACTCTACCCTCCATTCTCCATGATTGAGGAAGAGCAAAATCCATACTTGCTTGTTTATGATGTTGTGGGTTCAAAACCCTTGCAATCAAGCTCAGTCTATTATCGTTCTCTCTTCTTCGTTAAGCTCTAGTTGTGATTAGAAGAGGCTCCCTTTCCAATCCTAGGTTTAGTAATTGAAGTGATCAAAAATCACCCTCCATTTTCTCCGAGACTTTCGACAGGAACGAGTTTGTAGGAATTGATTTTAGATGAAATTTGTGATATTTTTCCGTAACTGAACGAATTTTTACCGTAGATTTGTGGATTTTAAGCCTTATGAACAGGTAAAAGAACTCTCAAGTCTAAGTAATATTTTTCAACACGATTCATTATCGTTCCTATTTTTAGAGAATTATAAAAAAATGTTTCGTTATTAAATTTAGGGGGAACAGTAAGAAGCATGTATTACTAATATTTTTATTTTTATTTTGGTCAATTAGATGAATAACCATGAGCCCACAATTAATTAAGTTTTTGGGATTGAAAACAATATTAATAAAATATTGGGAAAATTTTACCAAAAACCCTCCATTTATAAAAAAATGAACAAAAAAGTAAAATCACGTTCTGATGGATTGTGAGAATGAAATAATCTAGGGTTCATGGTTATTTGTTTCAATTTTCATTTTTCACTGTTATTGGTTATCTAATAGTTATTAATTAGAATCTATGCTTTTTAGGGTATAATGTTTGTCAATCGTAATAATGGATTTAGAAAGCTGCAGTTGAAACCAAATTTTATTAAAAAAAGGTGTTGGATTTATCAGACGAGATATTTGGAAACTTGCTTTAGATCATATATATTACTTTCTACAATTTTCATATATATATAGGTCTATTCGAATCTTGAAACCCATGTGGTTGTATAATTTTTACTTTTTCTTTGAGTTCCCCAAGTAGAAATGCAATATTTACATCTAATTGATTAATACTTGAACTTTTTGTTACATTCATATGTAGCATTGTTCTAATGGTTGCAATTCTTCCAACTAAACTATAAGTTTTAACATAGTCAATACCCCTTCTTATTCACCCCCTTTGCCATAACTCTTGTCTGTAGCATGTTCAAAGATCCATCTGAGTTAAACTTTGTTTTGAATACCCAATTGCAGCAGCCAAAAGATGGCACAAGATCTCAAAAATCTGTTTCATGCTTAGAAGTTAAAACCAATCTCTTCATCCATTGCATTGTTCTCTCCTTCACCATGTAGAGCAGACTTTACTGTTTTGGCTCTGAATATTTTAATAATGAACGAAGAATATTTTGGATTGGGTTGATAGCTCACGCTTTTGCTCTTGTTATAATGGAATGTGAAATAGGAGCTACTATTATACAGCGTTTTTGTGGCCGAGTTGTTGTGACTGGAAATGGTAGAAAATTGTCTTCAGGGAAAATATATTGCTCTGAGCTTGATGGCTCAATATCATCATATGTGTGGGTGATCATTGCTTGAACCATTAGTTGCTCCATTCTCCTGTGTGTTGTTATATTATTCATTATGTATTGTTGCATAGTCATTTGTCTGAGTGATCAGTGTTGAGATCAATGACCTTGCAGGACAAATCTTCCTATAGATTCTGTGTTTTTTTGCTAAGTTCTCAAGTTTGTCAATTTAACTCATTCACCATTCTCAGTTTTTGAGCTAAGTAAAGTGTAAAGTCACTATTTGCAAGAAACTTGCTATAGATACCTTGAAACAAGAACTCTCTTTCATTAAATAACACATGTCTACTAATGAATATTTTGCTCTTTGGAGGATAGTAGCACATACTTTATACTTTTAATTATAGCCCAAGAATACACATACTACCGATTTTTATCCATCTTGTTTTTCATTGATGATCTGAGATAGGAAAAGCATTTGCATACAAAAACTCTGAAGATTGGGTATACAAGAGCTTCACCAAAAAAATTTGGTAAGGACTTTGTTGATTTGGTAAGCGTGATGAAGGAAGAAGATTAGCTAAGATTGGATATGAAGAAGGTTTCTGCTCTGATTCTCTGATGAGCCTTATTCTGAAAACATCATTGTCAGTCCAAGCTTAGTAATGTGCATATGTCTTCTCTATGTGGTACCATTACTGTATGGTGGGTGAGTAGACGACACTAGATGTTTAATCCCACAATTACTCAGGTAACTCAAGAACTTGGTACTCACAAACTCCCACCCCCCTTCCATCACATTGAAAAGTAATTATCTTTTGTTGCATTTGATTTTACACCAATCTTTGAAACATCAAGAACAAAGAATAAAAGTTTGATTTGTATTTCACATGGTAGAACCATGTGAATTCTGAGAAGTTGTCAATAAAAATGACATAATATTTGAAACCTTGAGGTGAACACTCTGGTGGGGATCCCTAAAGGTCATAACATATATTTTCTAATGGCATCTTAGAAACAAACGGAGGAGAGAAAAGGAAGTCTATTTGATTTTTAAATAACAAGCATCACAAAGTGGAGACTAATCTTATTCATTACTGTAGCTTTATTTTTGGACATCTTCAGGAGAATTTCCTTGTGTGGATGCTAAACATCTTCGTTTGTAGTTTTTTTCTGGAGTAAAAGATTGAAACTTCTAAATGTCGAGTACATATAGATCTTTATGCCTTCTTCCTTGAGCTATAAGATGGGTTGTTCTCTAGTCCTTAACACATACAGTTTCATCATTAAACATAAAAACACATGGATAATCTTTTTTAAATTTTGGAACAAAAAATAATGGCTTAGTTATATCAAGACAAATGAGTAGATGTTCTAATGACAGTGTATCTTTTGAACTTTGTAGAGCAACTAAGCCAACATGTGTTATTGGGTGAAAGTCACCATTTTCAACTATAGTTAAGTCATCACTAGAGTATGATTGTGATGAGTTGAGCTGCGAGGAGTTGGTGTTGTGATCAGTAGCTATAGAGTCAGGGTATCATTAACTTCCTAATCAATGTTGCTCAGATATTCTCATAACACTCAGTGCATTGTGTTGATCCTCAAAATTCTCATACTCTTGATCCAAATGGATATAGCATCTTAATGCAGAATGACCAAACTTGCCAAGATTTGATAAATAGGCATGTTGTTGCTCCCAATACCAGATGAATTAGAGGGAAGTTGTTGATGAAAGCCTCTGCCTTGTCTAGAGAAAGATCCACCTCAACTTCTATAACCTCCTATATTATTATGATATAATCCTCTGCCATGTGTGTTGTAAGGCTAAGTGAGAAGAGAATTCAGAGTTCCTTTTTCAAGTATAAGGCTAAGTGAGGAGAGAATTCAAAGCCTTGTGCACACATTTGAACTTTGTCATCAAATCCAACCAGTTCATATACTAGATCACCAAGTGAAAGATCAAGAGTAATGTTCATGGAACTCTATCACATTACTTATAGCTTCATACTATTTTTATAACCTTTCAAAACTCCATAGATAATCTCTTTTTTAGTGAGTGGAGATCCTATGAAGTCTAGTTGATCACATATAGTCTTAATTTCATAAAGGTATTGAGCCATGGACTTTGATTTTTGACATACCTTTTCTCGACAAGACCGGTTTCCTTGTAGTTGTGACTCTTATCATAGTTTTTATCTAACAGTTGACTGAAGCCCATATAGTGTATGAAGAGCTTCGTCAGAAAATAAACCAAATAACCATGCCATAACTAATTTCTCTTTATAAATTCACTTAACAAACTTTGGATTAACTTACTCTGACATCACATCTCTATTTCTTATAAGGTTCAAAGGGGATGGTCGAGGAGAAGCTCCAGTCACATATGAAGGATTGATTTGATAAGAATGATTCAAATGGAGTTTTTCATAGCAAATAGATTAAGGAAAAAAATATAAGGTTACACAATGAGAGATGCTTATGAGCTGAAAAATGGATGTGTAACATTAGCCATAGTTCTAATACCAAGAAAACTCAAAGAAAGAGATGAAGATGAAATACCTAGCTTTACAATAGCAAGGATTTACATATTTATAGTCATTACGTGATCTTATCTTACTTGGACATTAGGATTAGGATTTGTTATTGGTGTTTATATTGATTTAGGTTTCCTTATTATTTTAGAATTTGGTTAGCTTTGAGTTGTATATAAAACGATGAAGCTGATCAAATAAACAACTTGAGATTTTAGCTTTCAACTCTTTCTTCGTGGTATCAGAGTAAGAGGAAAATTTTTGATCTCTTGTTCAAAACCTTAATTCCTCCTCCTCCTCCTCCACCTCAAAAAAATTTATTTCATAAATTTCCTTGATTAAGTATCATATTCTTAACCTCTGTTTTAGCTTCGAAAAAAAGACCACCAATGAAAAGTGGTCTTGGTCACTTTTTACTCATCTCATGTTTGTTTTAATTTTGTACTCCCTTATAAAAATATTTGATCATCTTCCTCCTTATCGGTGTCTCCTAATCATTTTTTCCTTCTTATTTTTTCTTTCAAAACCTGCCAGTTTAGAAGCTCTTCCTCTTTGACTTAACATGGATCTAAGTTCGGATAGCAAAAGGAAAACAATCTCACCCTATGATCTAACATCGAATGACAATCTGGGTGTTGTCATCTCGACACCATTATTAATCGGAGCTAACTACGATGAATGGTCAATTAATTTTTATATGACTCTTAGTCCAAGAATGAATTTTGGGTTTTTGATGGAATTGTTCCAAAACCAGAGCCAAACTCACCAAATCTAGAGGAATGGATTGCGAACAATCATCTTATAGTTAGTTGGGTTAAGCAAACCATTGATTTGAAACTTCGTTCTTCAATCTCTACAAGGAAAGTTTCTAAAGAACTATGAGAAATTATCAAGCAACGATTACCTATTGAAAGTGGTTCGTTTACAGTAGCTCTTTAACTATCTTTTCACCTACAAGCAGAACGACTCCTCAACTTTAGTCCATAATGAAACTTGTCATTCTGATACTACCTTAGAATCTACAATTATGAGTTTGAAACTCAAATCGTCTCGTCCAACTATACAAAGTAACAAGGAGCAGTTTAGTCACTAAACAATTATCATGTCAACAACTCAGTCTCTCGGTCAATAAACCAGGATCCATTTCGTCTTTCGCCAAGTGTAACCGAATGAAACATGAGGCCTATTCATGTTTTTAGGTTATCAGATACCCTGACTGGTGGGGAGATAGGCCACCCGTGAAAATCGATGCAAAACTCCATCACATACTTGAAGCAAAGGTCGTGGTACAACTCTTTGTGCCAACAACACTTGTCGATGCTCTCATTTAATATGGTTTTTCAAAGACTCAGTTTGACTATTCCTTATTCATTTATATATGTGAAACCGTATCACAAGAAATTCTTGTTTTTGTCGATGATTTGATCATCTTGGGAAACATGGTGACTGAAATACGTGATTTCCATGACTACTTATCTAATTGTTTTCGCATAAAGGATCTAGACTCCTAAAATATCTTAGGACTTTAAGTGTCTCATATCTAGTTTTTCAACAAAAGTATGCCATTGAAATTGTTACTGAAATAGGTCTCCTAGGATGCAAGCCTTCTGGTTTTCTGATTGATCAAAATCATAAGCTTAGTCTTTCCGAGAGTGCGCCTCTTTCCTATCCATCTAGCTATCGAAGACTCATTGAATATCTCATTTACCTTGTTAATGCAAGTCTGAATTTTACGCAATTCATATTCTGACACAATTCATGCAAAGTCCAAAAGAGGATCAATTGTTAGCCGCAATAAAGGTGGTTCAATACTTAAAAGGGATTCTCGGTCAAGGCATTCTTTTTTGTGCTACATCTTCGTTTCATGTTAGTGGTTTGTGCAATTCAGATTGGGCAGTCTGTCCGCTAACACTTTGTTCTTTGAATGGTTGGGTAATTCAGGTAGAAGATTCACCGGTTCATTGGAAACAAAGAAACAAGATATTGTGTCATGCTCTTCTGTTGATGCTGAGTATATATCTATGAATGAAGTAATAAAGGAATTTATTTGGGTTAAGATCCTTCTCTTTGAAATAGGTGTAGATCACAAAACACCGATTACAGTCTACTGTGATATCAAATTGACAATTTATATTAACTCCAACTCGCTCTGTCACGAACAGTTCACCCATCTCTTGTTAAGACAAAGAATCAACTTGCCAATATTGTTGCAAAATCATTAGGTAATACAGAGTTTTAAGCTTTCCTCTACAAATTGGGCATTCGAAAACTACATGCTCCATCTTGAGGGGGCTACTAGGACATTAGGATTAGAATTTGTTATTGGTTTTCTATTTAGTTTAGGTTTTCTTCTTATTTTAGAATTATGTTAGTTTTGAGTTGTACATAAAAGGGAAAACGATCAATTTCTCCCTCAGAAATATTATATAGCATCAGTTCTTTACAGAACTTGGACCTCGTCCCGGTTCCCCTTTAGTTGATAGTTCTAGATCTATTTTCCTCAAAATAATAGTTCGGAACCTGTTTGCCCCCGAAAAAATAGTTTAAAATCTAATTATCCACGAACTTTAGTTTATCGGTTCTCATAAAATCATTACCCAATTGAGAATAAAATAAACCAACATAAAATTTGATGAAAACTGATTACGGCCCATTTTTAACCTTATTTTAACCTACCCAAATCAAAATCACTTATCTTGAGCTACTCCCAATTCAGAATAAAAAAATTCAGAACCCTTAAAATCTAAAAGGAAAAGAGAGCTTAAAGTTTGGGAGAAATCAAGTCTAATGCGAGGGAGAGGACGAGGAAGAGGTTGTGGCAGACAAGCTGCAAGAGCAAATAAAGAGAACATCTGAACCTTGAGAAGGAACTTAACACCGCCATGGGGGAACAACCACCTCCCCAAGAAAATATTTAGATACATATCTCAGTGTCATCACCACAAGAGAATGAGAAGAAGAACGTAGATGAAAACATTTCAGCATCAAGTGAAGACACAAGCAGCAATTTCAAAGACCAAAAGAAGGCATGGACATTGATCTCAACGTTATATTTAGCGAAGAAGAAGATTATGACAAAAAAGAAGAAGAAGCTCGACGAGGTAGATTATGACGAAGAAGAAGAAAAAGCTTAAGGCAAAGCAGCACTATAGGCATAAATATAACAACCGTATTTAGTAGTTAGTCTAGAAAAAGTGCTTCCTTTGTCATCAAAATCTTCTTCTTACTACTTATTCTGAATCAAATTTTGTTTTCACACAAGAAAACTAAATTAATTTTCATGATATGTTATGTAAGGGTTTATGGTTGCATCAGAAGTTAAAATATCTTACACAAATAACGAGATAAAGAGTAAATATACTCTAATCGTGCTATGGATCGAACAAATAATAACATAAGAGAGGAGAAAAGATCGAAGAACATGATGATGAAATCTCTGTTTCTTCTGTGTAAAAAAAAAGATCAAAGAATATGATGATAAAATCTATGTTTCATTTATTTTCAAAACAGAGATTGAAGAGGAGAAAAGATCGAAGAAGATGATGATGAAATCTTTGATTCTTCTGGGTAAAAAAAATTAAAGAACGTGATGATGAATTCTCTGTTTTTATTATTTCGAAGGAGAAACTGGGTTTTAGTCGGATATGTGGATCGGATTTCAAGTTTCTTATGGATAAAAAAATTGGTTTGGAAAGGATGTTATATTGGTTCGTCTCTCTGATGGCTCAGGTTTTCACCCAAGAAATCACTGCAACCGTACAGTTAAGCACATTGTAGTGGTTCGGGTATCGAATCCAGAATGACCAATGTGTACAAAGAACTATCAAATCAAATACGGGCTAAGGCGAAAAAGAAAGTTTGGTAAAAGGATGCAGTAACGAAATCAAAGGAAGCAAACAAATACGGGTTGTAAAACGATTAGAGAAAAACGCTAGGCATAGGGTGTTCTCAGGAAAATCATTTCATCAGGATTGCAGATTTGTTAACGGGGAAACATTTAAGAACCATCTTAGCTCAATTCACAAAATTATAATTAACCTACTGTCGTAGCGCTAACTATCTATGCTAAAGGATCCTAGACAATAACTCTCGTTGAGTTTCAAATCCTAAGCATGCATTTTAAGCAAGATTGATTTGCTCACAAAGCGCAGTAACATCAACTGTCGTTGGTTAAAGACACTTTGCTCGCTTAATCACAGGTTCAGGAATTCAAGGAATCACTTTTGGTGTATTGAATATCCAAATATCATGAACTAGGTGATCAAGCCAATTCAAGCATTAAACACAGAGATAAACGAAAATCAACAGTTAAATCCCTAATCTAACAACCTAACAATCACTGAAGCATGAAATCCCCTTTTGAGAAACCCCAAACCCAACTAGGAAACTACTCACACATATCAATCAAATCAACACAAGATGAAATTGGGGAAAATATAATGTATTGAATGATCAAAAAAAGTGTAGAGATAAGGATTCTTCTCCAAACGAAGTACAGAAGAGTCAAATCTCTCTCAAAGGATTACATAGCTCAAAGTTGTTCTTCCAAAATTGTAAAAAGCATAAACTGGAATAGAAAATCGAGTCTAGGTTTTAGGTAAACAACTCGGTTCGTTTTAACTTCGGTTTGCGTTTTCAGGTTCTGGTCCGATATCAGGACAAGGATCAATCGATCCATGTCCCTTCACAGGACAAGGATCGATC
>OVAN01000795.1:0-50419 GCA_900406275.1 Anastatica hierochuntica | reverse complement strand
TTAGCAGAAAGGAACCACCTTTAAAAAAAGAAAAAGAAAAACAGAAAAATCTGCAGAAAAGAAAGGAAGAGGAAGCTCACCAAAGAAGAAGAAGAAGAAGATGATGATTCCATCCACAAACCCCACTTATAAAGTCTGGGGGATTTGATGTGTTAGTATTTTAGTGGTTTTTACTACGGTTTTACACGATATATATGGTTTTTAGTATGTATTCGGATCGTTTTGGCGCGGATTTGTGTTCTTTGTTGTTTTAACAGGAATCGAGCTTGAATGTGCGAAAAGAATGCATTTTGGATGGATTTCAAGCGTCGAAGGAAGTGTTCGTGAAAATCTAGAAAAAATACCCAGATATTTGGACAAGGATCGACCGATCCATGTCTATGGATCAATCGATCCCTATCACGAATTGCGGACCGATTTTACGAAGAACCAGACCGAACTTATTTCGAACCGGATTACTATCAAAAGACCTAAGCTCGTTTTTTACCTTTCATTATGCACTTTTAGAGAATTTTTGAGAGAAATAGAGAGATTTGTAACCTAGGGAGAAGAAGCTTCTTTGTTCTTTGATTCGAGAAATTTTCGGAACCCTTTTACTCTTGTTTTTTGCTTAATACAATCATGTCTCTCTTGAATTTGATCTGCTTTTTGCAATTACCATGAGTGAGTAGTATGTTAGTTGGGTTTAGTGTTCTCACATAGGGATTCATGAATTGTTGATGTAGAATTGCATGATTAGGGATTTAATCTAATGGACTTCATCTATGATTGTTCGTAATGCATGAAATTGAACTGATCTGTTAGTTTCTGAACTTAGGTAACTTAACGTCTAGAAAGTGTTTGTTTAAATGCCTAAAAGAATCTTAGATGAGAAATTCTTCTTAAGCCAATGGAAGTTGATGTTTAAGTGAATTGTGAACATATCGAACATGTTAGTAATGCATGATTAGAAATTGAGAGTCAACGGAAGTTAGTCTTGAGATTTCTAATGCATAGGGCGCTGATACTACGGAAGTAGATCAGTTCTACATTAGTGTTTGAGTTCAAGACGGTTTATAACTTGTTCCCTAGTCTAAAATTTGAATCAAGAATGAATCGTTTCACTGAGAATACTCGATGCCCAACACTTCTTTGATTGATTTACAACCCCCATCGTTGCGTGTCTGCCTTCTTTGCTTTCTTATTTTTGAAATTTGCATCATCCTACAAAACACCTTTTTAGCCTTAGCCCGCTGTGTGATCTGATATTTCTTCGTGCTACCTTTGGTCTCTGTGGATTCGATCCCAAACCACTACAACGTACATCTGTGCGCTTGCAGTGTTATCTCGGGCAAAAACCTGAGCTATCAGTATCCTTAGTAAATATTTTCTTTTATCGCTTTAAGTCTTTAAATTTCAATAATGATGATTATGTCTTGAAACATTCTTGTTTCAAAGTCATTCTTTTTGGTCAAAGATTAGGTAGCGAAGGAGAACCATTCAAAGTAAGAATCAAATGCCAAGGAGGATTATTGTATAGACACTTCCAATAAGTCAAAATGACTCAACATTTAAAAACAATGTCTAATGGCTAAGGTATGTTCTCTGTATTTAAGCATTTAATTTGCACTTCACCATTTTAAAAATCTTTTAGGAGTGATTTTGCAAAAACTTGATTTAAGAAAACCTAATGATTTTGATTCATTTACAAACCTTTGGTCTTATTTTTTCAAAATTAAAATTATTTTTCCCACCAGCTTTTAAATTTAATTTTAAGGGTATTTTAGTAAGATTTTTGCCATATGAGAGTATTCTTTAAGGACCATTTTGCAAATTCGAAAGTTGCCACCAATTAACTTGAGCACTCCACCATCATTTTCACATGCTAAATGATAAATCATTTTCTCTCTCCTTTAGCTTGAAGAAATTGACATTCATGTTTTCAAAAGCTAGAATTTTTGCTCTTTAAATTTTGAGAGAAACTTTGAGAATTGTTGCAAGTTCAATCCTCCTTTCAAGTGTTTTACAAGCTTCCAAATTCTGACAATCATCTTTGTATCAAGGAATCAAAGGTATGAATGACAAAACTTCTCCTTTATTAAGTAAAATTTTTCGATTTTGCTTATGAGAAGTGAGTTTGATGTTGTTTGTCAGTTATCTTGTTAGCTTATGCATATTTGTTGTGTTTTCATGCATTAAATCTTCTTGAAAATAACTACAACAGCTTGAATCATGGATTTTTTTTCTTAATGAATAGTTCTTATGAATAGTGTTCTTAACGAAATTTTTGGGAAAATTTAATTTAGTTGGTTCTTATGATGAATTGATGGTGCATATGCTTGGAAACATGAAGATTCAAGAAGTTTAAAATTTATATTAAAGGAACGGACTTCTGAATCTTCATTTCACTTTTCATTGTATTGTTATGTTAGCATGATGCTTGTTTCATTTGTTCTTTATCGTAAAAAGCCTTGAGTTTTGTTCATTGCCATTGAGTTTGGATAAATTATATTAAGTGCATGCTTATCCAAATTTAGGAAAGCTCTTAAGTTCAACATGAACGTTCTCTTGGTAATATCTTAAAGCATCTCATGCATAGCATTTCAACATTCGGTAACTTGTGAAAATTTTGAAAATGCTAAGTGTAGAATCATATTGATGGCCGAAAAGTTGAGGTACATTAGGCAGATATTTTGGCCTCATTTATGTTCATTTTGCATAGCATTTAGCTTGAATGTTTTGGTTAAAGAAGTTGCTAAAAACTTAAAGTTGGATTGTCTTGTTCTTGAATTTTCAAACTCGATTTAGCGCTAAATACTTATTAAATCATTTCATTAGTTTATTAATATTTTAAAGCTCAAAATGACTACTAAATTTTGTAGGATCTAAAATGGCATCAAGTGAACCAAGAAATGTTACCTATGCTAGTTGGTACGATGAGGAGAAATGGCATCAAGTGAAAACCATTTGGGCGGATGAGGATATACTAAGGGAAATGGAGATTCACAATCAAGTTCAATACTTGATCAAGAAGTTGTACATGGGGAACATACTTTCGATGCATTATGCGACTTACCCTCATCTAACTCTCCAGTTTGTTTCCACAGTGAGCATGGTACAAGGAAAAAATTCATATGAGAGTGCTGCATACCTCACATTCAAGATAAAGGATATATATCTTGAAGAAATTTGTGAAGTATCTCGTTTCACTCCGAAAGATTCAAGCTTGCACTTTAGTTCAAGAGCATTTACCACGTTGTTTTGTTCTTAGCCTGTTTTCAGTAACGGTTTCCACATTGTGAATGGTTCATTTGGAGGTTGTATATTATGTTTAGGGTGGGTCTTAGTGGTAATAAGCAGTGTGACATGCCATGGTATTGTGTGTCGAGAGTCTTCCTAGTATTGAGCATTAGGCGGCGTGTTCTGTTTGATCAAACGGTTGTTTTTTTATCAAACGGCGGTACAGATTTTGTATATGCCCATTTTGATGAAGAAGAGATCAAGGTTCACTTGTCTTTTTGGGTCTGAGTTAAAGATTGTGTCAGTCTATACTTTGGTAATAACAAGACATTCATATAAAAGATGCATGTTTCCAGAAAATGTCTAAAGGTTATCACATCAAAAGGAAGTGTGAATTCACTTGTGCATCAAGCATGGCTAACAAGGTCATCTATCTATAAGCGGGTAAAAGTATCTGATTCATGGTCTAATGGTCACAAGTGCTGAAATTTCAGAGATACATTTAGAAGTGGAACTAATGGGATTCTACTTATGTCAAGTTGCGTCAAAGAGAGATTCATGTGAAATCTGGAACTTTAAAAGGGTGCAAGACCAAAGGTGATTTGGTGGAGTTTCTGCATATTGATTGAAGTACAGCAAGAGAGTGGTAAAGCTGAAAAGGATACCAAGAGTTCTAGAGATTGTATGAAAGTTGCTGTAAGGATATACCTATTCACAGTTGAAGAATCACATCATGAAGCAAGAGTTCAAGTCGCGTTCAGGACTAAATTGGTGAAACGGATGACTGTAAGTACAATCTCAGGTTATTAAATGCATTGGTTACTAAATGAATGTTTCATGCGATTGTCTTGCAGGTGTGAATCAAAGATTGGTTCAACTTCAGAAACAAGTACGTTTTTGGTTTTTCTGCTTAGGATTCAATAAAGTCTGATTCCAAGCTCAGTGCACCTGAGATGAATAAGATTTGTCGACAAAAGAATTTGGTTTGCAGAAAGGGAAAAGGTATTGCAGTCACTGGATACAGTTTTATGGTATTGACAGAAACCGTAATGAAATATGTGTGATAGTTTAACTCATAAGTGTGAGCTTATGGAGTTGTCTATTGGTTGATTGAGTGGTTCACTCATGGTTCCATAGATATATGAGTTCTCAAAGTGATATGAGTAGCTGATCAATTGATTATCACTGAGAGTTTGTTAGAACTAGTGATAGGAATCAATGTGATTGTAGCTTAAGCCGTCTAGTAAAAGTACAATCGAAGATTGTTTTAACTAGAGGATGGTTAAGTCTTAGAGTTAGACAAGTTCTTGTTGGTTAGCGGTTTTTCTATTAAAAGGATTGGCATTGATTAGTAATTTGGTTTATCAAGGAAGGCTCATGTGTATTTACAGGTTTAACACATTTAAATTTGTTTGGTGTTCTGTGTAAGATTATCTTATGCAGGTTATGGGAACTTGGAAGTGCCAAGATTAGAGCTAGATTTAAAAGGTGTTTGGAAGTTCTAAAGGGGCAATTAACAAAGGTTTCTTCAAGCTTAAATCAAGGTGGAGATTATTGGTTATTGATTCAACATGAAGAAACTAAGTCAAAGATTGGAGTTATGAAGAGAATGTTGCACTTGTAAAGAAGTGTAAAGAAAGAAGAAAGACTTAGTAAAGTGTGGTAAACACTCTAAATGCAACAGAGGATCTAACTAATGAGTTTTTTGGCAAGCACGTGTTATACATGTGAAGAGAGGCTCTTATATTTCCTCATTATACGAGTTAAAGGTATATTTTTCCTTAAGCTTCTTCTTTTTCGTAATCACAGAATGAGAGAGAAAGATAGAGACAAGTAGAGACAGAGAGATAAAAACTTGGGTCTTGGGTTTCTTCTTCTTCTTCTCGGTTCTTCTTCTTCTTGTTGTTGTGAGTCAATCGGGTTGTGATTGGTGGTGAGAGTTCCCACTGGAAACACAATGCCGGAGGTTCTTTCCGGTGACTTTTATAGAAGTTGGAGATCAAAGGTCCTAACCGAATGTAGCGATTCGTTAACATCGTGAACCGGGTCAAATTAGTGTGCCTTGAATCATTGAATCGGGTAGGATTCCTCAACAACTTGTTGTTTATTATGCCTCGAAGATTGCACATGTTTGAATTGATTTTTGAGTTTGTAGTTTTTGTTTGGGTAGTTTGGGACCATGGTTATCAATATGCTCTCTCTCTCTCTCTCCTACGATTTTGCAAAATGTCTTGCATCCTGGCATAGATTTGAACCCCGAAACACTTTAAGCCTTACCACTTAAATGTCATTTCATCACCTAACCCGTTATTCCTGATGTAGAGTTCTCTGGTGAAAATTTTCACGTCTCTTTGAATGAATGTAGAGAGTTAACAACATGAATACGAGTCTTGTAGGTTCAGAGTTTGGAGTATGGATGGGCTTGCATGGTCATGCAGGGGTTCTTGGGGAGAATGTTCTAACTGTCTCAGGTTTATTTGGTCAGTGAATCTAAGTGCAAAGTAAGGTCTCCTGAAAGTGTAAAGGTCCATTTGTTCAAACTTCTTATCCTTTGGCTTAATCTTCGTTTCCTTTACTTGAGGACAAGCAAAGATTCAAATCTGAGGTATTTGATGTACTCGTATTTTATGTGTTTTTACTAATGTTTTATTTGAGAAAAATGGTGTTTTAATATGTATTTGATTCTTTTTAGAGTCTTTTGGTGTTCCTAAGTGTTTTTACAGGTTTTAAGTTGCTATGGCGATAAACAGAACAATTTGGGCCAAAAGCGGATATTTGGAATGCAGAGTCATGATGAAGCATCAGAAGTTAGGACTTATTTGACAAACATCCACAAGAGTTAAATGTAATCTGGAGGTGGTTTGAAGGGAATCCAACGGTGCGATCAAAAGTTATGGCCATTTTAGTGAACACCTGTTATGTTGGCAACCAAAAGAGAATGCGCAGAAGTGAGCATCCCTACAGAATGACAGGGATCGATCGATCCCTGCACTAGGATCAATCGATCCCTGCACTAGGATCGATCGATCCTTGTCACGACGAGACCAAAACCACTTATTTTGAACCAGAATCGAAGATTGAAGACCCATATTACATATTTAAACACCCACACTCATTTTTGGGTTTTATTATGTTCTTTATGGATCTTCGTTTATCACTATGTTTAATGCTGAAATTTGATTCTCGACGTAGTTTCTGATCTTAGGTTTTTCAATACACCGAAAGTTATTTCTTGAATGCTTAAACTTGTGATTAAACGATTAAAGTGTCCTTAGCCTAGAGAAGTTCATGTTATTGCGCTTTGTGAACTTATCAAACCTGAATCAAATGCATGTTTAGAATATGAAATTCAATGGAAGTTAGTCTTTCGGATTCTATAACATAGGGAGTTAGCGCTACCGAAGTAGGTTGATTCTAAATTAATGATTTGAGTTCTAGACGATTCTTAATTTTTTTTCCCTGTTAATCAACTTGACATTGATGATTATTTGAATTCCCTAAGAATACCTTGTGCTCAGTAGTTTTCTTGATTAAGTACAACCCGCGTTTGTTTTCTTGCTTTTGTTTGCTTCCTTTTCGACTTTAGCATCACAACCAACACTCATATTTTCGCTTTAGCTCGTGTTTTATTCACTGTTTTTCGTGTGATCATTTGGTCATCTTAGAGCTTTAGATCATTGCACGTCTAAGGCATTTTTTATTTTGTTACTAATTTATTCTCTAGATCTTTTTCTTTGCAGGTTTGATGACAATGGATTACAATGATTGGCCTAAGAGAAAGGACGCAACACTTCGAGGATTACTAGCATTGGAAGAAGAGGAGAAACTTAAGTGGGATTCATATGTAGAGCCACCATTCGATGAAAGCGTGCTTACACCAAAACAAAGAGTGAAGTAGGATGAAGAAAACAAGGAAAATCCAACGATGAATAGGAATACCTTAGCCGTTATGATTCGATTGAACCTTCTCACACATCGGGCAATACTTGAAGGCAAAGAGCTCACAAGCATGGAAATACATATGGCTCATGCACTTAAAGAGGTAATATATTGGGTTCCACCATGCAAACCAAAGGTACATGCGACTCAACTTTTGAAACTCATGTTTATGAACATAGTCACATGCCTTGCATTGAAGATGTAGCTTGTAGTTTGGATACTCCATTTCTCATTGATGAATGCTATGATTTGATATCTAAATCTCAAAGGATGGATGACTGAAGAGTAGAAAAGCTTGCTAAGGATTACCATGAGATATGTTTTGACATTCGTTATTTGTGTTCTTTGAATGATCATGTTGCTGAGTTTAACTTTTCTATGCCGGAAACATCTAGATCTCCTCTTGAAAAATCTTACCTTGAGGATGTGCTTGATATAGATAAGATCTTGAATGAGATTCTGAGGTTGAGATGGACTCGAGAGATGAGAATATTTTGCTTTACATGATTGATGGAGATGATGTTGACTATTTTGTCTTAAATTCGTTTGAACCTGCAGTTGACTTTGTCTTTCCACTTAATGCATTTGATCGCCCTAAGCATTTGATAATCAAAGAATATTTAAAGTTATATGCTACGCTGGTAGTGACCTTCTTTGATGAGAAATGTGTCTTGTTGCCATGGAAGACCATGTATTCTTTTGCACAAGTTGTTTCTTACACTAATAGGAGAAGGACTAAAGGTGCAATGGCTCAACCTTTTAATTCTTATGATTAACACCCGCAGCCAAAGTCAAGCTCGTGACTTTAAAAAAAGCATTGAATGGGAGGCAACCCACTAGTTAGTTTTCCTTCGTTTGGTTAGATTTCTAGTTTTTTCACTTTTGGTTTTGGTTTTTGGGTGGTTTTAGACTCTTGGGTGCAGCAAAGGAACGAGCGAATTTCCTTTCCAGACGGACACGGATCGATCGATCCCTGTCTAGGGGTCGATCGATCCTTGCCACAAAAAATATATGATTTCAAGTTAAATTCAGAGTCTACAATCCCACTCGTTAGTTTTTCTTTTCTTTTCTTCTCTTTTTCTTATGGATTTTTATCTATCTATTTGCTACTTATCCCTTCTCTAGATTTGTTTCACATCGAGACGGTGTGAGAAAAGTATGGGGGAGGCTACTTATGCTTTTTCTTTCCATTTAGTGTGTTGTTTGAGTCAGTTTTATGTTATATTGAGTCAGTCTTGTTGGATTCTAGCACTTTATGATGATTATCATATCACTTTCTTAGTGCTCTGTGCTTTATTTCTATTCATATTGACCATTTTATTTGAGCTCTTAGCGCAGACAAACCGGAAAACCTCATGACTAAACTCCCCACCATAAAGCTTTGGAACTCAATTTCTTGTATGGATTGTTTTCACTTTATTTTTCTAAACTATTAATGAATCTAATTGCTTTGAATCAGGGACTTGAAATCAAGAATTCGCAACCAACCATTCAGGATTACATCCCCATGTTTCTTCCATTTTTATTCAGTAATCCTAAGTGATCAGACTAATTTTCTGGCACCACGCCTTCACCCTATCTCACTTGATTCTCTATGCATTTCTTTTTCATCTTATGTCCACATATGTGCAAAAACAATGGAGAGAATAGGGTAGACATGGTTCTCCTGATTACTTAGGTAGGATTGAACTTTTTAGGTTGTTTAGACACGTCTATTAGACGACGTTTGCTGATTAGAACGTTACGATGGTTATGGTTGCAATTCTTTTTGCCATATGGGTGTTTTGCTGATTTGAAATGTTTATGTAATGCTAATTTTCCTGACTTTTTGTGTATATGGCAAAGAAAATAAAAGAAAAAAAGAAAACAAAAAGAAAACAAAAACAAAAAAAATCAATGTTTTATTTCATATTCGAGAAAGAAAATCAGTTTTTATTTGTTGTTTGTTTTCTTGCTTTTGTTTGCTTCCTTTTCGACTAGAGCATCACAACCAACTCTCATCTTTTCGCTTTAGTCCGTGTTTGATCCATTGCTTTTCCTGTGATCATTTGTCTCTGTGGATTCGATCCCGAACCACTACAACGTGCTTAACTGTACGCTTGCAGTGATTTCTTGTGTGAAAACCTGAGCTATCAAGTTTTCTTGCGCCGTTATCGGGGACCATTTAGTCATCTTATAGCTTTGGATCATTACGCGTCTAAGGCATTTTTTTTATTTTGTTACTAATTTATTCTCTAGCTCTTTTTCTTCGCAAGTTTGATGGTCATGGATTACAATGATTGGCCTTAGAGAAAGGATGCAACACTTCGAGAATTACTAACATTAAAAGAAGAGGAGAAACTTAAGTGGGAGTCATATGTAGTGCCACCATTCGATGAAAGTGTGCTTACACCAGAAAAAAGAGTGAGGTTGGATGAAGAAAGTAAGGAAAATCCGACGATGAAGAGGAGTACCTTAGCCGCTATGATTCGATTGAACCTTCTCATACATCGGGCAATTCTTGAAGGCAAAGAGCTCACAGGCAAGGAAATACATTGCCTCATGCATATGTTCCACCATGCCAACTCAAAGGTACATGCGACTCAACTTTTGAAACTCATGTTTATGATGATAGTCACATGCCTTGCATTGAAGATGTAGCTTGTAGTTTAGATACTCTGTTGCTCATTGATGAATGCTATGATTTGATATATAAATCTCAAAAGATCGATGACTTAATAGTAGAAAAGTTTGCCAGGGATTACCATGAGATATGTTTTGACATTCCTTATTTGTGTTCTTTGAATGATCATGTTGTTGAGTTTAACTTTTTTATGCCGGAAACATCTAGATCTCCTCTTGAAAAATCTTACCTTGAGGATGTGCTTGATGTAGATAAGATCTTGAATGAGATAGAAAATTCTGAGGTTGAGATGGACTCGAGAGATGAGAATATTGTGCTTTACATGATTGATGGAGATGATGTTGCCTATTTTATCTTAAATTTGTTTGAACCTGCAGTTCCCTTTGTCTTTCCGCTTAATGCATTTGATCGCCCTGAGCATATGGGTGTTTTGCTGATTTGAAATGTTTCTGTAATGCTGATTTTCCTGGATTTTTGTGTATATGGCAAAGAAAAAAAAACAAAAAAAACTAAATGTTTTATTTCATATTCTCGAAAGAAAATCAGTTTTTACTTGTTGTTTATTATGCCATGAAGATTGCACATGTTTGAATTAATTTTTGAGTTTGTAGTTTGTGTTTGGGTAGTTAGGGGTCATGGTTATCAATATGTTCTCTCTCCTGCGTTTTTGCATAATGCCTTGCATCCTGGCATAGATTTGAACCCCGAAACACTTTAAGCCTTACCACTTAAAAGCCATTTCATCACCAAGCACGTTATTCCAGATGTCGAGTTCTCTGGTGAAAAGTTTCATGTCTCTTTGAATGAATATAGAGAGTTAACAACATGAATGCAAATCTTTTAGGTTAAGAGTTAGGAGTATGGATGGACTTGCGAGATCATGCAGGAATTCTTAGGGAGAATGTTCTAATTGTCTCAGGTTTGTGTGGTCAGCAAATCTAAGTACAAAGTAAGGTCTCCTGAAAGTGTAAAGATCCATTTGTTCAAACTTCTTATCCTTTGGCTTAATCTTCATTTCCTTTACCTGAGGACAAGCAAAGATTCGAGTCTGGGGGATTTGATGTATTCGTATTTTATGGATTTTTACTAATGTTTTATTTGAGAAAAATGGTTTTTTTATATGTATTTGATTCTTTTTGGAGTCTTTTGGTTTTCTTTAGTGTTTTTACAGGTTTTAAGTTGCTTTGGTGAAAAACAGAACAATTTGGGCCAAAAACGGATATTTGGAATGCATAATCATGATGAAGCATCAGATGTGTGGACTTATTTGAGAGACTTCCCACCGTTCGATCGCACTGCAATTTTGGCACAAGATAGCCACAAGAGTTAGCTTTATTTGGAGGTGGTTTGAATGGAATCCAACGGTTCCATCAAAGGTTATGGCCTTTGTAGTGAACACCTGTCATGTTGGCAACGAGAAGACGAATGCGCAGAAATGAGCATCCTGACAGAATGACAGAGATTGATCGATCCCTGCACTAAGATCGATCGATCCTTGTCACGACGCACCAAAACCACTTATTTTGAACCAGAATCAAAGATTTAAGACCCATATTACATATTTAAACAGCCAGACTCATTTTCTTAGGTTTTATTATGTTGTTTTGGAGACTCTAAGCCACCTTTGAGTGCTTTGTTATCTAAGGGATAAGATCTATCATTCGTACTTCGAATTGGAGAAGATTTCTGAACCCTCTTTTCATATTATATTCAATTGCATGATGTTTCTCATTGATTTTTCTTGTGATTGTTCTTTGAATATGCGTGAGTAGTTCTAATGTTTGGTTTAGGGTTTCTCATTATGGGTTTTCATGATTTTTCATTGTTAGGTTGTTATATTGGGGAAATTATCTATTGAGTCTTCGTTTATCACTATGTTTAATGCTGAAATTAGATTCCCGATCTAGTTTCTGATCTTAGGTTTTTCAATACACCAAAAGTGATTTCTTGAATGTCTGAACATGTGGTTAAACGAGCAAAGTGTCCTTAGCCAACGGAAGTTGATGTTATTGCGCATTGTGAACTAATCAAACCTTAATCAAATGCATGTTTAGAATCTGAAATTCAACGGAAGTTAGTCTTTATGATTCTATAACATAGGGAGTTAGCGCTACAATAGTAGGTTGATTCTAAATTTATGATTTGAGTTCTAGACGGTTCTTAATTTTTTTTTCTTGTTAATCAACTTGACATTGATGATTAGATGAATTACCTGAGAATACCCTGTGCCCAGCAGTTTTCTTGATTGAGTACAACCCGCATCTGTTTTCTTGCTTTTGTTTGCTTCCTTTTCAGCTTTAGCATCACAACAAACTCTCATCTTTTTGCTTTAACCCGTGTTTGATGCATTGCTTTTCATGTGATTATTGGACTATGTGGATTCAAGCCCGAACCACTAAAACGTGCTTAACTATACGCT
Source organism: Anastatica hierochuntica (assembly GCA_900406275.1). NCBI lineage: Eukaryota > Viridiplantae > Streptophyta > Magnoliopsida > Brassicales > Brassicaceae > Anastatica > Anastatica hierochuntica. Next base: position 38,219 of record OVAN01000795.1, on the reverse strand, counting down.
TGCAATGATTTCTTGGGTGAAAACCTTAGCTATCAAGTTTTCTGGCGCCGTTGCCAGAGACCACTTGGTCATCTTAGAGCTTTGGATCATTGCGCGTGTAAGAATTTTTTATTTTGTTTCTAATTTATTCGCTAGATATTTTTCTTTGCAAGTTTGATGGTCATGGATTACAATGGTTGGACTATGAGAAAGGCCGCAACACTTCAAGAATTACTAGCATTGGAAGAAGAGGAGAAACTTAAGTGGGAGTCATATGTAGAGCATCCATTCGATGAAAGCGTGCTTACACCAGAACAAAGAGTGAGATTGGATAAAGAAAACAAGGAAAATCCAACGATGAATAGGAATACCTAGCCGCTATGATTCGGTTGAACCTTCTCACACATCGGGCAATAATTGAAATCAAAGAGCTCACAAGCATAGAAATACATATGGCTCGTGCACTTAAAGAGGTAATATATTGGGTTCCACCATGCCAACTCAAAGGTACATGCGACTCAACTTTTGAAACTCATGTTTATGAAGATAGTCACATGCCTTGCCTTGAAAATGTAGCTTTTAGTTTAGATACTCCTTTTCTCATTAATGAATGCTATAATTTGATATATGAATCTTAAAGGATGGATGACTTAAGAGTAGAAAAGCTTGCTAGGGATTACCATGAGATATGTTTTGGCATTCATTATTTGTGTTCTTTGAATGATCATGTTCCTGAGTTTAACTTTTCTATGCCGAAAATATCTAGATCTCTTCTTGAAAAATCTTACCTTGAGGATATGCCTAATGTAGATAAGATCTTGAATGAGATAGAAAATTCTGAGGTTGAGATGGACTCGAGAGATGAGAATATTGTGCTTTGCATGATTGATGAAGATGATGTTGACTATTTTGTCTTAAATTCTTTTGAACCTGCAGTTGACTTTGTCTTTCCACTTAATGCACTTGATCGCCCTGAGCATACAATAATCAAAGAATCTTTAAACTTATATGCTACGATGGTAGTTACCTTCTTTGATGAGAAATGTGTCTTGTTGCCATGGAAAATCATGTATTCTTTTGGACATGTTGTTTCTTTCACTGATAGGAGAAGGACTAAAGGTGCATTGGCTCAACCTCTTGATTCTTATGATTAACACCCGCAGCCAAAGTAAAGCTCATGACTTAATAAAAGCGTTGAGTGGGAGGCAACCCACTGGTTAGTTTTCCTTCGTTTGGTTAGATTTTTAGTGTTTTTCACTTTTAGTTTTGGTTTTTGTGTTGTTTTGGACTCTTGGATGCAACAAAGGAACGAGCAAATTTTCTGGCCAGACGGAAAAGGATCGAACGATCTGTGCCTAGGGATCGATGAATCCTTTCCACAAAAATGATATGATTTCAAGTTGAACTCAGAGTCTACAATCCCACTCGTTAGTTTTTCTATTTCTTTTCTTTTCTTTTTCTTATGGATTTTTATCTATCTATTTGCTACTTATCCCTTCTTTAGAGTTGTTTCACGCCGAGACGGTATGAGATAAGTGTGGGGGCTACTTATGCTTTTTCTTTTCTTTTGGTGTGTTGTTTGAGTCGGTTTTATGTTCTATTGAGTCAGTCTTGTTGGATTCTAGCACTTTATGATGATTACCATATCACTTTCTTTGTGCATTGTTCTTTATTTCTATTCATATTGACATTTTTATTTGCGCTCTTAGCGCAGGCAAACCGGAAAACATCATGACTAAACTACGGCCATAAAACTTTGGAACACAAGTTCTTGTCTGGATTGTTTAAACTCTATTTATCTAAACTACTAACGAATCTAATTGCTTTGAATCAGGGACTTGTAATCAGGAATTCGGAACCAATCATTCAGGATTACATCCTCATTTTTCTTCCACTCTTATTTGGTAATCTTGAGTGACCAGACTCGTTTTGAGTCTGGCACCACACCTTCACCCTATCTCATTTGATTCTCCATGCATTTCGTTTTCATCTTGTGTGCACACATGTGCAAAAATAATAGAGAGAATAGGGTAGACATGGTCTTCCTGATTACTTAGGCATGATTGAGTGTCTATTAAACGGTGTTGGGTGATTAGAACATTAAGATGGTTTTGATTGCAATTGTTCTTGCTATATGGGTGTTTTGCTGATTTGAAATGTTTATGTGATGCTGATTTTTCTGGATTTTTGTGTATATGGCCAAGAAAAAAAGAAACAAAAAAGAAAAAAACTAAGAAAAAAAGAAAAAAAGAAAACAAAAACGAAAAAATAATAATTCAATGTTCTATTTCATATTCGGGAAAGAAAACCAGTTTTTACTTGTTGTTTATTATGCCATGAAGATTGCACATGTTTGAATTGATTTTTGAGTTTGTAGTTTGTGTTTGGGTAGTTAAGGGCCATGGTTATCAATATGCTCTCTCTCTCTCTCCTGCGATTTTGCATAATGTCTTGTATCTTGGCATAGATTTGAACCCTAAAACACTTTAAGCTTTACCACTTAAAAGCCATTTCATCATCTAGCCCGTTATTCCTGATGTAGAGTTCTCTGGTGAAAATTTTCACGTCTCTTTGAATGAATGTAGAGAGTTAACAACATGAATGTGAGTCTTGTAGGTTCAGAGTTTGGAGTATGGATGGGCTTGCGAGGTCATGCAGGGATTCTTGGGCAGAATGTTCTAACTGTCTAAGGTTTATATGGTCAGCGAATCTAAAAGCAAAGTAAGGTCTCCTGAAAGTGTAAAGGTCCATCTGTTTAAACTTCTTATCCTTTGGCTTAATCTTCGTTTCTTTTACTTGAGGACAAGTAAAGATTCAAGTCTGGGGGATTTGATGTACTCTTATTTTATGGGTTTTTACTAATGTTTTATTCGAGAAAAATGGTGTTTCGATATGTATTTGATTCTTTTTGGAGTCTTTTGGTGTTCTGTAGGGTTTTTACAAGTTTTAAGTTGCTTTGGAGAGAAACAGAACGATTTGGGCCATAAACGGATATTTGGAATGCAGAATCATGATGAAGCATCAGAAGTTTGGAATTATTTTAGAGAATTCCTACTAATGGATCACACTAAAATGTTGGCACAAGATAGCCACAAGAGTTAGCTTTAATTTGGAGGAGGTTTGAATTGAATCCAACGGTGCGATCAAAAGTTATGGTCATTTTAGTGAACACTTTCCATGCTGGCAACGAGAAGACAAATGCGCAGAAATTATCTATTGGATTTTCGTTTATCACAATGTTTAATGCTGAAGTTGGATTGTCGACCTAGTTTCTGATCATAGGTTTTTCAATACACCGAAAGTAATTTCTTGAATGGTGAACCTGTGATTAAACGTGCAAAGTTTCCTTAGGCAACAGAAGTTGATGATATTGCGGTTTTTGAACTTATCAAACTTGAATCAAATGCATGTTTAGAATTTGAAATTCAATGAAAGTTAGTCTTTAGAATTCTATAACATAGGGAATTAGCGCTGCGTAAGTAGGTTGATTCTAAATTAGTGATTTGAGTTCTAGACGGTTCTTAATTTTGTTTTCCTGTTAATCAACTTGACATTGATGATTATTTGAATTCCCTGAGAATACCATGTGCCCAACAGTTTTCTTGATTGAGTATAACCCTCGTTTTTTTTTCTTTCTTTTGTTTGCTTCCTTTTCGACTTTAGCATCACAACCAACTCTCATCTTTTCGCTTTAGCTCTTGTTTGATTCATTGCTTTTAGTGTGATCATTGGTCTCTGTGGATTTGATCTCGAACCACTAAAACGTGCTTAACTGTACGCTTACAGTGGTTTCTTGTGTGAAAACCCTGAGCTATCATAATCGGAAGACGAAAATTTATCAGAATAGGAAGATCATCGATAGCATGAAGAGAGCGATTGAGAAAGAGATGTGATGTGACAAGAGCAAAGGCAGAGAATGAGGACTCTTCGCTTTCCCGCATATCTAACTCTACCGATTATGGGCTAAAATCAAAAAGTCCAGATTACGCCATAGAGTTCATGCCCTAAAATTTCACCAACAGATGCGGCCCACTAGCGCTTAGGTGACTCATCAAGGATGAAGCCATAGCGATAGGAACCAGCAATTCCAACAAAAGCAATGGCTACTGTTGGGGGTAATTTATTCCCTTAGCTTCTATCCATAGCTAGACCAAGGAGACTTACACAAACTCCTTAGTTGAATGTGTAAACCAAGGCCATAGCCGAGGACACACCGCCAAGCCAAGGTCATAGCCGAGGCAGAGCAAATATCCCCCTTATACGATTTAAATCTTAAGAGATAATGACAAATACCCTAATGAATGACGGAAATATTTCTTATTGTATAGATAGACTCGAAAATAAAAGTTATCCATAAAGAAATATGGAAATACTCTTATTTGAAAACTATAAATACAAGGGGAAGAACCCTAGTTCAACGATCCGAGACTTGATACACAAACACATACATTGTAATCGATTTCTTTGAATAATAATCAATAAGAATCATTTTACATCTCTTTGATTCATCTTCCAAGCCCTTTGTTCTTGTACTTCTCCATCAGGATAACCACAAAACCCCCTCTAAACAGTTTGGCGCTAGAAGGAGGGTGAGATTTCAACAAGAACAAAAGAACGGAGATGAACGAATCAAGCAGCTCCTCCGAGCCGGAGAAAAGCAAAAACCTTGAATCCACATCCGATGAAAAAGTTGTGACTCAACTCGAGGAGGTAGCATCCAAAACAGCTAACGACACGGCGATAGTAGCGAAGCTTCAAAGATATGAGGCGATCGAGGCAAAGCTGAGACAAAACGAAGCTCGACTGAAAGAGTTAGAAGATGAGAATGTTATTCTCAAAGCCTCAACAGAAGAGAAAAATGCTCAGACATCTAATACAGGCACCAAAGACAACGGAAAACGTGTAAGGTTCAAAAGGAAGGTTTCATTGATGCAGTCGTTGGACGAGACACCGATAAAGGGCACAAAGGAGTCGTGAGTGTATCAAACTCAAAGCTCGGGTCTGACCTGAACCTCTGGCTCTAACCATAAAAACGGCCCTAGCGAACCTCATGAAGGAAAGGCCTAAAGAGTCCCACGGTCTGGAAGCCATACTAATGGGAAGGCTAGAAGCTATGGAGAACAGGATCAAGCGTCTGCCATGGGTGGCTCTACCAATCATCAAGAGCGCCCCTTATTCCTACGCCGATACACCATTCACTGGTGTCATCACTCTCAGTGAAGTTCCTAAGAGATTCACCTTGCCAACCATGACCCTGTACGACGGAACTTCCGACCATGACACGAACATAGCCCAATATCGCCAACGCATACTCATCGCTCCAATCGGTTATGAGCACTTGGAAGTCTGTATGTGTAGAGACTTTGGAGCAACCCTCATAGGCCCAACACTATTGTGGTACTCTAACGTGGCCAACAACTCCATTGATTTCTTCGCTATGCTGACAGACCGTTTTATTGAGCAGTTCGCTAGCAGCCGTACTCTGAGATGTACCTCCAACGACCTGTATCAAGTCAATCAACGAGAAGATGAGAGTCTGAAAGAATATATGTTTGACGATTCAACGAAGAAAAGGTATTGCTGCCTAATTGCGTCGCCTCTACAACTATCTCAACTTTCAAGCAAGGATTGTTAGTCAATAGTGACCTTTACAAAGACCTTACTAAATATCCTTGCCATACGATGGAAGATGTCCTTTCTAAGGCATGGGCGCAGATAAAGTGGGAAGAAGATTCTGCCTATCAAGCTCAAGTAGCTCCGAAGGCTAGTTCTAAGATTCCCAAGCAAGACAAAGCCCTTAGCAGACAAACAAACCGACCCCAAGGCCAAACGGGAGCTGAAGGAAACAATAGACATCAAGCCAATCCTTGGGCTAAGTCCATGGCAGTAGCCAAAAAAGAAGAGGTTGTGGCTTTACTTAAGTCAGTCGAAGATATATTGACCACGACTCCAGCAGAAGTAGTCGCCGAGTTAAGGCGTTTCACCAAGGACGTCACATGGCCACCTAGGCCACGATCTCCCACCTACACCAAAGAAGGTAGTTCCGAATGGTGTGGCTTCCATCGAGACTGTGGCCATCAAACGAAGAATTGAGCTCTGCTAAGGCAAGAGGTAAAAAGCCTCCTAGAAAGGGCCTTCTCAAGGATTTTATCGCCAAAAGGAGTGTCAAAGTGACCCAGCAACGCTAGTCTAGTCCCCCTGAACCCTCAGAGGAATCGTCCCCAGAATCACCTAAGCATACTAGAGTGATCAACTCTATTTCAGGAGGGTTCGATAACCAGACAAAGGCAAGGGCCCATCCCCTACAAGGAGTCCTTTGCATTTCAAGGGAATCGAAGAGTGAAGCACCACCAAAGAAAGGAATATGCTTCACTCCCTTAGGTGGCGACAAGGGACAGCCTACTCAAAATGATACCGTGGTTGTATCGCTAACAATGGCTTCTTTTATTGTTAGAAGGGTCTTTATCAATAGCGAAAGCTCGGCCAATATTCTTTTTGAGCAAACCTCGAAGGAACTGAGGATTCTAGATTTGGACATTTTGTGAGGATCAAGCATCCTAGTCTGTTTTAGCGGAGAGACAATACAAACCATTGGGGAAGTCACCCTAAGCGTATGGGGAGCGAAAGTCCACCAACGAACCAGATTTGCCATCGTAGATTGCCCATCAGCATACAACGCTATCATGGGAAGATCATGAATCCAAGCGACGAAGGGCGTCCCCAACACCCTGCACCAAGTCATGAAATTCTCGACCTCTTGGGGAGTAGGGGAAATCAAAGGAGAGTTGCAAGAAGTTAGGTCTTGCTATAGCAATAGATCCCTTTAATAATTTGGTTGATGATTAAAGGAGAGTTGCAAAAACATCTGGTTGACCAGCCTCGTAGCAAGACCTGGCATCTTGCAACTCTCCTTTGATTTCCCCTACTCCCCAAGGAGTCGAGAATTTCATGATGCCAGGTCTTGCTATAGCAAGGCCAAAGGACATAAGGGAAAGGCAAGGTCCTTGCAAAAACATTAAAGGAGAGTTGCAAGATGTCAGGTCTTGCTATACCAATAGATCTCACATGTCCTTTGGCCTCAAAAATGTCGGATCCACCTACCAAAGGCTGGTCAACCAGATGTTTGTCGAGCATATCGGTCAAACTATGGAGGTGTACATTGACGATATGCTAGTAAAATATTTGCAAGCAAAAGACCATATTATACACCTATATCAAGCCTTCGATTCACTCTGGAAATATAAGATGAAGCTGAACTCGTCCAAGTGCTCATTTGGTGTCAGTTCTGGGAAGTTCTTAGGATACATCATTACTCATCGGGGAATTGAAGCTAACCCGGAGCAGATAAGAGCGATCCAAGGGATCCCAACACCACAAACTCCCAGGGACATCCAGAAACTAACGGGAAGAATGGCAGCTCTTAGTAGGTTCATATCAAGGCTATCAGACAAGTCGCACCCCTTCTTCGAAGCCCTCAAGAAGGGAAAGGAGTTTGTATGGGACGACAAGTGTAAAGACAAAAGACAAGTCGCACCGCCATTGCTATCTAAGCCTAAAGACAAAGAGCCCTTGCTATTATATCTAGCCGTCTTCGATCACGCTGTTAGTGGTGTTCTCATAAGAGAAGAAGCTGCCATCCAGCACCCTGTATACTACGTTAGCAAATAGCTTTTGGATGTCGAGACACAGTACAGTCACCTGGAGAAATTAGCCTTAGCCTTGGTTGTAGCCGCTCGAAAACTAAGGCCATACTTCCAAGCACATCCAATCGTGCTAGTAACCTCAGTTCCAAGTCGTTATGCACAAGCTCGAAGTGTCAGGAAGGCTAACCAAGTGAGCCATAGAGCTAGGTAAGTACAATGTAGTCTTCAGACCAGCCACCGTTATAAAAACCCAAGCACTGGCAGATTTCGTAGCAGAATTCGTACCCACTATGGATCCGTTGCTGAAGGAGGAGGTATAAACTCTCCAAGCCATAAGATCAGATAAAGAATGGACATTGCATGTAGATGGTTCTAGCAACGCTAGAGGAACAGGCCTTGGAATCATATTGACCTCACCCCAGGACAAGTAAGCATCCCGAGCAGTCCGATGCGAATTCAAAGCTACAAACAACAAAGTTGAATATGAGGCCCTTATATCTGGGCTCTCATTAGCAAAGGAGCTGGGAGCTCGAAAGATCGCAGTCCATAGCGACTCGCAATTAATCATCAACCAGGTCCAAGGCATCTATCAAGTCAGTGATGCAACCATGGCCAAATACCTCACGACGGCCAAGGAAATCGTAGCAGATTTTGAAGAGTGCAGACTGCACCAAATCTCACGAGAGGAAAACAGCCAGGCTGATGCATTGGCTAACCTTGGATTTGCATTGCAAACCACCGAGAGTCTCGATATCCCCTTGCTAATGCTACAATGGCCTGACATTGCTAAAGAAGTGCTCGTTGCAGAAGTTGATGCAGATGATGTCATGACTTAAGGGTCAACTGAGTCAGCGTACGACTGGAGAACACCGATAATAGGATACTTCAAAAAAGGGATCTTACCAGAACTCAAAGCCGAATGCGTCAAAATCAAATGGAAAGCTGCAAGATATTGCCTAGTTGGTGAAAACCTATATCGATGATCCTTCAGGGGAACCATTGCTAAGATGTCTTGAATAGCTTGAAGCAAGTCTCGCTTTAGAAGAACTCCACGAAGGAACTTGCGGAACATACTCGAGGGGCAGGAGCCTTGCCCTAAGAACACATAGAGCAGGGTATTATTGGCCAACGATGCAAAACTTTATGCACATAACTACAAGCAATGCCAAATACACGCTCAAGTATCTAAACTCCCTCCAGAAAATTTGAAGCCAATAGGTGCATCAAGGCCCTTCGCGAAGTGGGGCATGGATATAGTTGGAAAATTCGCTATGGAGCCTTCACAGAAGGTTTTTCTGCTCGTGATGACGGATTACTTTACTAAGTGGGTGAAAGCAGAAGCACTGAGCCAAAGCACTGACGTCTAGATATGGAATTTCCTATGGAAGAGAATCATTTGCAGGGTAAGAGTACCTCACTAGATTGTCACAGACAACGGGCCCCAATTCTCAAGCAATACTTTCAAGGATTTCTATAAGACGTGGGAGATTAAACTCAGTTTCATCACACCCTGTCATCCACAGTCAATTGTCCAAGCAAAATTAACTAATATGATAATTATCAACATGCTGAAGAAAACGCTAGATGCGAAAAAAGAGTTATGGGTTGATGAACTCCCTAGTGTATTATGGGCATACCGAACAACCACCAAGTCTACCACCGGCGAAACCCCCTATTCCATGGTCTACGGTACAAAGTCAGTTATTCTCGTAGAGATAAGCATAAAAAAGCCAGAACTCTTTGCCACGACGAGGAAGCTAACGACAACTTGATGGCCCTAGACCTGGACCTGATTGAGGAAAAAGGGATGTTGCGATGGTGCGCAACTGGTGTTACCAACAAGAAGTAGCCAGAAGCTACAATAGAAAGGTCAGAACGTGAACGTTCCAACAAGGAGACTAGGTCCTAAGAAGAGTGTTTGACAACACCAAGGACAAAGCCGCTGGCAAGCTAGCCCCAACATGGGAAGGACCTTATGAGATCATAAAGGTACGAAATGACGGAGCTTACAGACTACAAGTCAGTCATGGGAGAGAGAAACCAAACAGCTGGAACGTCTTCCACCTAAAAAAATACTACTTTTAGGTAAGAAGCCTTGGCGTTAGCCTTGGCATTCTTTCTCAGCCATGAGATGGCTCTCATTTTTCTAAAATTCAATTATGTAATAAAAGCTCTTGGCTATTTTATGTAAAAGAAACTATGGGTCCTAAAATACATTTTTGAAAGAAAAGAAGAATTATTTCCTTTAGAGAAAAAAAGATATACACTATCTTTAGAAAACTCCTTAGGAACCCACTAAGGCCTCGTGCCCACTAAGGCCTCGTGCCCACTAAGGCCTCGTGCCCACTAAGGCCTCGTGCCCACTAACGCCTCGTGCCCACTAAGGCCTTGTGCCCACTAAGGCTATAAGGCCACCAAAAAATCCATACAATGCGGACTAGCTCCTAATTGAGGTTCGTCAAATGTGGACGAGCTCCTAAAAACCATGGTTAAAAAGCCATGGTGAAATGAGGACTAGCTCCTAACAATGGTCCATCTAATGCGGACGGGCTCCTAAAAGCCATGGTTAAAATGCCATGGCGAAATGCAAACGGGCTCCTAATGATGGTAGATGCAATGCACCAAAACTATGAGTTAGCAAAGCTAATGGAACATGTGCATCCCTGTCCATCCTAGCACGCAGCTCATAGAAAAACTTAAAACCAGTCGGTCACAATAAAGCTAGCAAAAACTAAGACACAAAATGTCAAAAGGCTACGTGCCCAGGGACTAAATGTCCAAACAGGCAGGTGCGCCCAGAGGCTTAGTGCCCACCGAGTTCAAGAAACTCACCAAAGGCTAGTACCGCTGATCACGGACGCTAGCCCTGGGACCATGAGTCCAAATAAGGCAGGTGTGCCCAGAGGCCTTGTGCCCACCGAGTTAACGATAACTCATTTTTTAACTAACACTTATGAGTGTCTAGATGTTTGTTGCAGAAAACAAGCTAAAAAGTTTGTGCATTCAAAAAGAAAACAAAAAGACTTTTCATATTGCCAAAAATAAAGAGTTGTAAGCCACACGACCATAGCTTAAAAAAGAGAGGGAAAAGTAAAAAATGTTCTTCAAGCTCATCATTTCGCCTTCGACTCCCGGGTCTCACCAGAGGGACCAGCTCCAGTTGTCCTATCAGAAAACAAGGACATCAGGGTTACATAGTAATCAGGAGGAGCCATTCCAGTCTCCTTGGCTCGCTGAGAAGTCTCCCGTTGGTAAGCAGCCTCAATCTTCTCCAGGTCCCACCTCAGATGATCACCTAGGATAAGGTCTTTGGCCATCTCCCAACGAGCATTCTCATAAGATGAATCCACCAGCCGCTCCAGAGACGAAACCTGTTGATAGTGCTCGAAAACATCATTTTGTTTTGCATCCAGAAGCTTCTCTGCATACTCAGCCCTGAGTTGGGCGTTCCTAAGGCTCCTGATTGCATACTCAGCCTTCCTATGCTCCCTGGCCACCTCCAGATCTCAGGCCCTTAGCTTGGGATCCGGCTCAAAAACCTGAAGCGGATTCCTAGCGCTCTGCCTCTCATGAACAAAGATAGCCGTCGTTAGCTGCAAAAAAGACGATCAAAAATAAAATTCTTGATTACTAAGGCTACACAGGGACAAAATGGAGACAAACCCGCATGAGGTCAGAGTAAAGGTCCCGAGAAAAGCGGCGTCGTTCCTCTATCATGCCCGAGAGATCGTACGAGAATAACTTCTCCTGGAGCATGTCCCCTTCCGATCGGCCAACCCTGGGATTGACCCTAAGCCTTTTAGGAGTTGGAAGCGAAAGAGTCTCAGCCCCTCTCAAGGCACCAGAGCCAATAAACTGGGGAGCGTCAGGTTCAGGGGTTGCAAGTCCCTGAAGTCTAGCTCTAGCCGCAAGGTCCTTGGCTAGAGTAGAAGACAGAGAGGCCCTCGATGAAGTTGTTTTGTCCATAACTGATACTCAAGAAAACCACAATATCCGGAAATCAGTGATTGACTATTCTACACTAAAGGGAATAGTAACCCGGAAGATGAAAACTGAAAGGAATGAGAAGATCCTCGGTAGCGTGAAGGAAGCGGTAAAGAGAGAGAGAGAGAGAGAGAGAGAGAGAGAGAGACGTGTTGTGACAAGAGCAATGGCAGAGAGTGACCAAGACTCTTTGCTTTCCCGTCTACTTAAACTTATCGCTAATGGGCCGAAGACGAAAAAGCCCAGATTACGCCACAAAGTTTAAGTCCAAGAGTTCATCTAAAAGATGCGGCCCACTAGCACTAATGAGACTCACCAAGGATGAAGCAATAGAAGCAAGAACTGGCAACACCAACAAGAGTCATGGCTGAAGCTACACTCTTATTTTTTTCATTTTTTACAAAGTCCATCCTCAACAATGGTAAAAAATGAAATCTCTTAAGAAAGGATCTACTCCTCAAATTCCACACGTGGAAAATGAAGAGTGGGGGCAACTGTTGGGGATAATTTTATTCCCTTAGCGTCTGGCCATAGCTAGACCAAGGAGATATAAAAAAAACTCCCTAGTTGAATGTGGAAACCAAGTCCATAGCCGAGGACACACCGCCAAGCCAAGATCATAGCCGAAGTAGAGCGAATATCCCCCTTATATGATTTAAATATTAAGAGATAAGGACAAATACCTTAATGGATTATGAAAATATTCCTTATTGTATAGATAGACTCCAAAATATAAGTTATCCATAAAGAAATATGGAAATACTCTTATTCAAAAACTATAAATAGAAAGGGAAGAACCCTAGTTCAAGGATTCGAGACTTGATACACAAACACATACATTGTAATATTTTCTTTGAAAAATAATCAATAAGAATTGTCTTACATCTCTTTGATTCATCTTCCAAACCCTTTGTTCTTGTACTTCTCCATCGAGGATCTCCAAATAAACCCCCCAAACAGCTACGACCATATTTTATTTTCAGCCTACGAGGCTTATCCTAAACTAATGTAAAAACCAAGATCTCTTAAGAAATAATCTACTCTTCAAATTCCACACGTGGAAAATGAAGAGTGGAGGCAACTGTTGGAGGGTAATTTTATTCATTTAGAGCCTAGCCTTAGCTAGACCGGGGGCACATAAACAAACTCCCTAGTTAAATGTGTTAACCAAGGCCTTAGCCAATGACACACATCCAAGCTCTAAGGCTACAAGCCGAGGTAGAGCGAATATTCCCCTTGCATGATTTAAATCTTAAGAGATAAGGACAATTATCTTAAAAGAATTATGGGAATATTCCTTATTTGTATAGATAGACTCGAAACTAGAAGTTATCCATAAAAGATATGGAAATATTCTTATTCGAAAATTATAAAAAACCAAGGGGAAGAACCCTAATTCAAGGATCTAAAACCATATACTAAAAACTCATACTTTGTAATCGATCTCTTTAAAGAAATTAATAAAGAATCATTTTAAACATCTTTTGTTCTTGTTCTTCTCTATCAAAAGATCACCAAAAAATACCTAAACACCAACAAAGATGCATACCCTGAACAACAGCAAGGATTGCTCCAAGTGGTGCAAATTCCATATCGACCATGACCATTTGACAGAACATTGCATGTCACCATGGCCGGAGGTTAATGAACTGCTAAGGAAGGGCTACCTTCAAGAATTCGTCTCAAATAAAGCCAAGGCTCGTTTGCAAAATGACACTAACCAAGGTCAGCAAGAGGGAAAGGAAGTCGACCCACCAAGTCACGACCGAGTCATCAACTTCATCACTGATGGTTCAGAAGTGAGTGGAGTATCCATCTCAGCCGCTAAAAGAAGCATCAGGGCAGTCAAAGCCAATGCAGGGATCAGCCCCATGGTGAAAAATAACATCCTTTTGGTGGGAGCAATAAGCTTCANAACCCCCCCCCCCCATGATGATGCCTTGGTGATATCGATTGCACATGTGAATTGTTTAATGAAGCGCATTCTCGTCGACAACGGCAGTTCGACAAACATACTATTTGCTAATTATTTCAAAGAGATAGGACTAGATGAAGCAAAGATCACCAGAAAGCAACCTATTTAATTGGATTTAGTAGAGGAGTAAAGCATACCATCGGAGAGGTCAATTTGCCCGTATGCGCAGGGGGAGTAAATCGGAAAACCAATATCTTGATCATGGACTATCTCTCTGTGTATAATGTCATCCTGGAAAGACTTTGGATACACTACATGAGAGATATTCTCTCTGCCCTTCATCAAGTTGTCAAGTTCCCAACACCATGGGAAATCAAAAAAATTATAGATGACCAGGAGAATGCTCACTTGTGTTTTTACACATCCTCAAAAGCCTTGGCCCCATCTTCATAAAACAAGCCTTAGGTCTTAGGGAAAGACCTCCGGACAGGCCGCAACGGTGGGGGCATAGGACGTTAATTTTGAAGTTACGACAACCAAGATAGCCAGTGATGAAGCCAACCCCCCCCCCCCCCCAACACTCAATCTTCATTCAGCCATGCTATCTCACATTCGGCTAGCAAGCAAAGGCATGGCCTCACCTATTGACCATTGCTCGAACACAAAATCGCTCTAAAAAGAAGGAAGTAGTGCCCACCGAGTCCACACTCACCACGGCCACGTTCCTAGGGACCCCGAGTTCAAACATGCCATGTGCCCAAAACCCTTGTGCCCACCGAGTCCACAATTAACCAAGGCTACGAGCCTATGAACCATGGTTCCACTTAGTCTACATGCACAAAGGCCTTGTGCCCACTGAGTCCATGAGTCACCAAGGCTACAGGCCTAGTAACCATGGTTCCACTTAGGCCATGTGCCCAAGGTCGTGTGCAAAACGATTTTGTAACTCATCAAGGCTGTGAGCCGAGGAATCATGGTTCTACCTAAGCTATGGGCCATAATCATCAGAAATTTTTTTTTTGTGCCCACCGAGCCTGGAAGCTTTTAAGTTCATGGCTTCCAGTCTGGACTCCCGAAATCATAACCTTCCAGTCCAAGAGATTATTGGTATATGGCTTTCCACGATAATTGTTCATCGCAGAAGGGTCATCACGTCCACATCTCGCCAAACCACATGACAAAAGGATGTCAAAACCAAGGTAGAGAAATCCTATGATCCACCGGTTAAACATCCCCAAGCATTGGAGTACTTGCAATGCCAAATGAACGTAAGCAACACACTACCTAGAAGGATAGAGTTTAAGCTATTACTTTGGCAAGAGAAAGCAAGCATCTAAAGTTTAAGGGCTATGGATTACAAAAGAAAGAGTAATTGAAAAAGATGAAGCAAATATTTATAAGGTCACAAAGGCCCAATAGTCAAAAGGCCTTAAAAGGCCAACGGTTGAATAAAAAAAGAGAGTTTCGGAATGAAGACCCATGAGTTCTTAAGCTCCCAGAAGGAGCATTGGTTACAATAAGCTTTCGCCTACGCCAAGGCTGGTCAAGATCATCATAAAAAAATTATGCATTAACACCATCTTATCAGTTCTTATTCTTCTTCATCTCTTCTTATCTAGGGTTCTCAGTAGCAGTAGTGGGTTCCTTAGGATTGGCAAAGAGGGAATCATTGGTGGCCAAGGAGACCAAGGTCTCTATGAAGGAAGGTGGAGCTACACGCTTCATCGCTACCTTAGTAGTTAAGACATGCTAATATGCAGCATTGAGAGTCACAAGCTGCCACCCCTTATGGCCATCAGTTAATTAGTCACGAGCCATCTCCCTTCTGGCTATGACATGATCGGCACCCTCTACGACATCTACCTTGGCAATGGCCAACTCCACCACCAAAGTCATCAACCTTTTTGTTCTCCAGGGCAGCTTCAGCTAAGGTATCCTCCTTAGCCTTTTGGACCTTGGTCGCCTCGTTCGTCAGGATTTCAGTGTTCTTCTATGTCAGGTGGATAGCCGCCAACACCTATTACCAGTAAAGTAACATCAACGAAACGATGGAGAGGAGATAAGAAAGCTAAGGGAAACTTACCCCAAGGGCCTTAGAGAAACACTCTCCTCTGAGCCTACATGGCAAGCCATGAAGTAAGTCAGCTCAAACGCTAATATCTGGTTGATCAGCTCTTTCGCCTTATTAGCAACAACAAGATCGGAGGAGTCAGGAGTAAAGGAGTTATAAGCCTTGGAGTCTCCCTTAGCATTGCACGTTTTTTAGAAGAAGGGGAGGCTACGATGGCTTTTCAGTCCTCTTCTTTGAAGGTGGAGGGACTGAAAGTGTTGAGGACTCATGAGCCTTGGATATTGGGTCACTGGTACTAGAGGAAACCTCAGAAAGCTTGGTGGTGGCTGTTAGGTACTTCTAGACACCTTCAGAGATAGAGCTGGTTGGGATCTTGAACATGTCTACACTTGAAGACAAGGCTAAAGCGTTAGTCACATACAAGGCTAGGGGACTATACCAAGGAAAAACCAAATTACCCTAGATATAAGTCAGGCTAAAGTTTTGCTCACTGATCAAAACATCCACCAATCTGTAACCCTTTGTAACCTGAAAGATCTCCGCTACGTCGTCAGCCTTTGCCTCGATAGTTGGGAGGTTTACTTCTAAAGAATAGCAACAAACAAGAAAAGTATGACGTCAATTACAAAAGTAACAAAGTAGAAAAGCATTAGTCTATGGACCTTTAGTAACCCATGAAGTCAGGAACTTTGGGTCCTTCCCCACATTAAGAAAGAGAAAACGATCCCAGAAGGTTTCTTCTCACTTCTTCCGGACTTGGTGGGGGAAGTAATCCACCAAGTGAGGACGCATTGGCCTAGTATGGAGGTGATATCTCCAAGGCTCCACATGGTAAGCAAAGAAGTAATAGCAATGGAGGATCTCATTGACCCCACGACTAGCGATCGTAACTTAGGCATGACTTGGATGAGGTCAAAGTACGCCTTGCTGAAGGAGATAATTAACCAAGGGAGATCCCAAGGTGGTTTGCAAGCTCTTCGTAGAGACCCAGTAGTCAATGGCGTTCATGTAGAGTTACTACAAGGTTTGGTCGTGGGCATAATCAGCTGGGTCGGTATTTATGGTTTGGATAGTTTTGACTCTTCCATTTTTTCTAAACCTTGATTAGCCAGCTTTGTTGGTTGTTTGGATCCTATGGCTTTGAGCATCTCCTTTTATTTGTCGATTTTATATGCTTGAGGTCTTTTTCTCCTAGCCTTTGGGATCTTGATTACTATTTGAGGAATAGTCTCGGACTCTACGTTTTCTGGCAGGTGTGCTTTAAGTTCGAGAGTTTTGGTTCGGTGAGGCGGCGAGATTTGGAGGTTGCTTATCCTTGACTAAATTGACGGGTTTCTTAATTCGTTCTCTTTACAAAGATTTATAGTTTTTCATCCATTAGGTATTTGAAAATAGGTTGTCAAAAACAGAGTCTCATCGTTTTCCATGTTTGATCTCTTCCAGTTTGCTTGTGACTTCATGTGGAGCAATATAATGAGTATTGGTTAACTCGTGACTCCTTACAAGGAGCAATATAAAGAGATGTGTCAACCAAAATAAATCGACATTTGGATGTTTTCACTGCACTTATGCTTTTGAGTTTTGTTGGTTTCATCTTATTCGACTCTTTTTGTATGTGGTTTAGATTTGCATTGTTGAAATGTAAGTGTTGTTTGTTTTTGTTCTTTTAGCCCCCATTTTTTAATCGTCATTTGACTCAATGAATTTTTCTAAAATTCGTCGTCTTTTGGTTATGGAAAAGTTATGCTTTTGTCGACTTTATGTAGTCCGAATGTTTTTAATCTAATAAATTTCAATAGTTGGAAAAAAAGAGAAAATTTTTTGAAATATATATTATGATCTAAAAGGAGAACATGCATGCAGAGAGCGGCACACCACTGATAAAGATAGCCTACAAACCAACTTACCATAACTAAAAATACCATTAATAAATCCCAAAGGATCCAACGGTTTCTATTAAGCTACAACAAGATTGAACAATCAGCTTGAAAACTATATCTGGTTTCTCCTAAACGAGAGCACACAACACTCGTCTCAACTTTTTTCTATTTTTTTTGTCTGAATGGACAAAGCATGCGACATCTCTGCGTCTTTATCTTCTCTCTCCTCCCTTAAAAATCGAGTTTTTAACGCCAGCGATGAAAGAGAATAAGGAGAGATTTTATAGAGTATAGTTCTTTACATTTTCCAAGTAAGAAATCTGAAATCTCTTAAGCTTCTGAAGCAGCTTCAAGCTCAAAAAACTAACCCTAGTGAGTAAAAATGGCGGCGACACAAATGCTGTTGAATCTTCTCCCTCTTCTACTCATTTTCTTCAACCGGGTCGGATCGTTACCCACCGATGAGTTGCAGACATTGTTGGACATTAAAACAGAGCTAGACCCAGAAAACAAGCACCTCGCTTCTTGGAGCATCAATGGAGATCCGTGCAAAGATTTCGAAGGCGTTGGTTGCGATTGGAAAGGAAGAGTTTCAAACATATCTCTACAAGGGAAAAGACTTTCTGGTAAGATCTCCCCAGCCATTGCTGAGCTTAAACACTTGACAGGTTTGTTCTTGCATTACAATGCTCTTTTCGGAGACATCCCTAGAGAAATCGGTAACTTGTCGGAGCTTACGGATCTTTATCTCAATGTTAATAATCTCTCCGGGGAGATTCCTTCACACATTGGGAATATGGAAAGCTTGCAAGGTCAGTTTATTTTTTTTTAGTATTAATTAAATTTCATCAATCAAATTAATGTTGGGTTCTGCGAAGTACTTGTCTCAAGATTAATTCAAGGTTCAATGGAGAGATTTTAAAATCTAGAAATCTGAGCTCCTTATCTTGAGGGTCGTAGTGAATTCAATATTTCTGAATGTAGAAATTATTAGAAATGTTAGTAGTTTTTCTTTTTGGAATTTAATGCTTTATGATCTGTCATTTTCATGTCTTTTTTTTTGGGATTTTATTTTCTGTTTAAATTCTTCCAAGGAAGAATAGTCAAGAACTTTGTATTTCTTGAAAGAAAAGCTAAACTCTATAGTTAGGCTATTAATTGCTTACTGCTATCATTGAAGTTGCTCGTACTTCTCTTAAATAATCTTGTTCATTAAGATGATTGATTCAAATTCCTTCAAAAAGTCTTTAAATTTGGAGTTTAATTAATACTCGCTAGGACCAAGTCTCTAAATCTAGCATTCAGTTGTAAGACAGTAGTTATAATATGTTTCTGGTTATGTTAATCTGAATCGTCATTATCTATTTTTTGTCTCCCGTTGTTGTGTAGTTTTGCAGCTTTGCTACAACAATTTGACAGGAAGCATTCCCAGGGAGCTTGGTTCACTGAGGAAGCTCAGTGTTCTTGCTCTTCAATCTAACAAACTCACGGGAGCAATACCCGCGAGTTTAGGAGATTTAAATGCCCTAGAGCGGCTAGATTTGAGTTTCAATCACCTGTTTGGCTCTTTACCTGAAAAATTAGCTGGCCCTCCTCTGCTTCGAGTTCTCGATATCCGTAACAACTCACTCTCTGGCAATGTACCTCCTGGTAATATTGCTGATCCCTTCATCGTTGGAAACAGCAAATTATGAGCGCTTTTATGAAAATGTTAGGCTTACACTGCATGATCTTCAATAATTTTTTTTATGTATTTTTGTAGTTTTTACTCATTGGGGTGTCTATGTTTCTTTCTATGTTGTACAAATTTGACAGTATTAAAGAGATTGAATGAAGGTTTTTCTTTTGAGAACAACTTGGGGCTATGTGGGGCTGAGTTCACCCCTTTGAAACCATGCAATGGCACAGCACCTGAGGAACCCAAGCCGTACAGCGCATCCGTGACTGGTTTTCCAACCAGGGATATACCAGAATCACCTAATCTTCGGTTACCCTGCAATGGAACTGAATGTAATGCTCCTCCTAAGTCTCACCAAGGTTCAATCTTGATCGGTTTGGTTGTCTTCACCATAGCCTTGTCCGCAGTTAGCATCCTTTTGGTTACACATTACCGTAGACGCAAACAAAAGCTTTCAAACTCGTATGAGATGTCTGAAACCCGCCTCAATACCGGAGGAGGCTTCAGGAAGAACAATGGTTCTCCTTTGGCTAGTCTTGAATATTCCAATGGGTGGGATCCGCTTTCTGACAACAGAAATCTCAGTATCTTTTCTCAAGAAGTTATTCAGAGCTTTCGATTTAATCTAGAGGAGGTTGAAACCGCTACCCAGTATTTCTCAGAAGTGAATCTGCTCGGGCGAAGCAACTTCTCTGCAACTTACAAAGGAATCTTGAGAGATGGTTCTGCTGTTGCAATCAAAAGGTTTAGTAAAACCAGTTGCAAATTCGAAGAACCCGAGTTCTTGAAAGGACTAAACATGTTGGCATCTCTGAAACATGAAAACTTGGCAAGACTTAGAGGTTTCTGCTGTTCAAGAGGCCGTGGAGAATGCTTTCTCATCTATGATTTCGCTCCCAACGGAAATCTACTGAGCTATCTCGATCTCAAAGATGGTGATACACATGTTCTTGATTGGTCCACAAGAGTATCCATCGCCAAAGGCATCGCAAAGGGTATGTTTCTTATATGCCGATCCAATTTCTTGATTTGCCTTCTTCATTTGATTCTTTTTTATGCTTTTGATATGTGTGTTTAGGGATTGCTTATCTACATTCATACAAAGGAAGCAAACCGGCGTTGGTTCACCAAAACATCTCAGCCGAGAAAGTCTTAATAGACCAGCGATACAATCCGCTGCTCTCTAACTCCGGCCTCCACACGCTTCTCATGAACGACATTGTCTTCTCAGCTCTCAAAGACAGTGCAGCGTTGGGCTATCTGGCTCCAGAGTACACCACAACAGGACGGTTCACCGAGAAATCAGATGTCTATGCTTTTGGGGTTCTTGTGTTCCAGATCATCTCTGGGAAACAGAAGGTCGTGGACTTGATTAGGCTTGGAACTGAAGCTTGTAGGTTCCATGATTACATAGATCCAAATCTTCAGGGAAGGTTCTTTGAATATGAAGCTACGAAGCTAGCGAGAATTGCGTGGTTATGCACTCATGAATCTCCAATTGAGAGACCGTCCGTGGAAGCTGTTGTTCATGAACTTGGCAACTGTAGTAGCTGTCTCTGAGAACAACTTGTGATGTACCTTAGGGATCTAGGATGGGTTTATCGGTCGCATTTTCTTGTGTTTGGGGTTAAGAAAATGTGCTTTTCCTGTTCTCAATTGACATTTGAAACAGGTTGAATGTGTTGTAACGTTTTTTGTTCGGTATGATTTGTTGTATTGTTAAGAAGACTTCGTTACTTATGGTAAGTCGCGCGAACCCACGGTGTGAACATTGATAGGTATTTCCAGATTAAGGGACTGATGGTAAGGAGGACGGTGACCTTAGACTTTTGGGGTATGCGTTTAAAATTTTTGGCAACTTTACTTTTAATTTCACTAGGAGAGAATTCCCACTCTGCGCATATCTTCTTTCATATATTATTATTATTGATGAGATTAGTGAGATATAATCTAATATTGTATTATATTTTTTTTTGTATTTTGCATTCTTGATTATACTAATTTTTCATTCATTAGTTCTCTTCTAATTACTTATTCTTTATTTTTTTTTCTTTCATCTTAATTTCAATCGTTTAAGATTTAAAACTTTTTAATATATGGTTTTAGCTTTTTTATTTTACACTTATTTTTTCTAAAGTTCACCATTTTTCAATACCTTACGTTTTTTTTTTCATTTTGTTTCCTTTATTTTCCTCTTTATTTTATCGTCTTCTATATTGTTTTTTTTTTTTTGCATATTTTTCTTTGTTTTTTATTTTTTATAATTTTTCTATATCGTTTTTCAAATATTTTTTATGTCTTATGTTTTTGTAATTTTAATTTTGTTGACCTATTTTAAGATGACTCGTAGTGTAACTTCAAAGATTTGAAACTTTCTTATTGATGAGTTATTTATTTTGAATTTAGATTTTTTTTTATTTCTATTAAGATCTTTTCTTCTCCCTCGAAAATTGAAATTGTTATTGAATATAATCAATCTTCATATAAGTACAACATTATCTTATTTTAAATTATTCAATTTTATTTACAAAATAGTTTTTATGAAGTTTTCATGTTAATCTATTATAATTTGTGAAGAAGAAAAGTTAATAAAAAAATTGAAAAATTATTCAAACACCAAATGGATGTAACAAATTTAATTTTAGTGTTTTCTTTTAAATAACTCTAATTAATATCCAAATGATGAAGGGTCATCGTGAGCCCTTTTTTTGAATTTTTTTCAAAAGACAAGCCGTAACAAATTTGAAAATTGCACAAACTATATAATATAGTATTTCATGCAGCGGCCTTGACTAAGGATGCCTGTGCAAAAGCAGTAACTCACGATGCCCTGAAGGAAAGCTCTTCAAGCTCTCAGCTTCAAGGAACCTCTAAGGCCAAGACTTCGGACATGACCAGACCAAATCATCCTAAGGAAACTGTTGATATTGGGAGTCAATCTCGAGCTCTAGAAGCTAGAGAAACAGCCGCAGCCTCTTCCCCTGTTGGGCAAGAATCAAAGAAAGCTGACTCTCAGCAAGCTGAGTCCAAGTCAATAGATCCCCAGGATAGCAGCTCGAAAGCTAAACCTTTATGGTGTGATATCGTTGGTGGCTCAGGTCAAAAGATGGTGAAACAAGATGAAGGCTTCTTATTGGAATCTGGAGAAAAATGCGTTGACATTCCAAATTCAATTATAGAAGCAAACCTCCATCGGTGGGATGAATTCATAATAGGACAGTTTCTTGGCAAGGCTCCACCCCTAGGGACTATGCACGCCATCGTTAACGGCATTTGGAAGAGATGTATTCGAGATATAATTGTTCCGAAGTTATCACCCAAATCGTATTTGATCAAGATTCCTTCTGAAACAACCAAAAAGAGAGTACTTGCCCAAGGTATATGGCATATGGAAAATCAAATTATGTTTGTGGCGAAGTGGCAGCTCGAATTTGAACCAGAACTCCCAAAGCTTATTGCAGTTTCGGTTTGGGTAGATTTCCACAAAGTCCCATTGCAGTTCTTTGCAGAACCAGCTTTAAATCGAATTGCTAGCTTAGTGGTAGACCCAGTTCCGCTACACCCCAACACATCCAACATGACTAACCTTGAGGTGGCAAGGATTCTCACTGTAGTAGACCCCAGAAAACCCTTGCCCGAGGCAGTAAACGCTAGATTTGAAGTTGGACATGTAGTGAGAATCCAAGTCTCAAGTTCGTGGCTTCTGCCAATCTGTGAGCATTGCCAAGAAGTGGGACATACAAAAAAGAGATGCTTAACTACCCCAATCACATGCCAAGCTTTGTAGCTCCTCAACTCGTGGGCCTGAATCATGTCCGAAGTTGAAGAAGAATATTTCCATTGGCACTAGCTCATAGGTGGAGAATAAAAGGAGCAAGAAAACCAAGAAGAAGACCAACCAAACTTCTTCAAAGCCTCGTAAGGAGGTAGGTGGTTCTATAATTGTGGAGATTGGTGCAGAACAAATCAATAGAGCTTCAGCTCCTGGAACTTCCGTAAACATGAAGAAGGGTAGTAAGAGTGGGAAGGCTTCATCTGCTAATACATCTGAGATGTCATCTTCAGATGTCCCTGACTCAATAGATGCAGAATCCTCAAGTTATGCATCCAAAGAAGAAGAAAGTAATAATTCGACAGAAGAGATATTCAAAGAGTCTCCTCGTCTCCTTTAAAAAGGCCAGGAAAAAAGAATATCTACTTGCAAGGAGATTATCTGCTCAGCAGAATACTGCACCAAGGGGCAATAGCCCCGTATCTAACTAATCCTTAATCATGTTAGATATTTTTTGTTGGAATGTTAGAGGCTTTAACAAGTCTTCAAGAAGAAGGAGCTTTAGAAAGTGGCATAGAAGCAGTAACTGCCTTTTTGGAAGTCTCGTTGAAACAAGAGTGAAGAAGATTAAATTTCAAAGGATCATCAATTCTAGCTTTAACGAGTAGAATGCAGTGGATAATTATGAGAGTGCAGAATTGGGTAGAATTTGGGTACTTTGTGACCCCTCTGTGGTAGTAGATGTGATCTTCAAATCTGACCAGCTTATCACTTGCATTGTTATGTTGTCAAATGTTGATGTTGAAGTTGCAATATCCTCCATATATGGTTCTAACTGCAGATATAGAAGAAGACAACTCTGGGCAGACATCAGTGACCTAGCAAGTAACCAAATTGTTGCAGGGAAAACTTGGATTCTCCTTGGAGATTTTAACCAAACTCTAAACCCAGGGGATACATTAACAGGAAATTCATGGGTCTCAGGTGGAATGGACGAGTTCAGAATCTGTGTAAGATATTGTGAACTTTCAGACCTTACATATAAGGGTAACTTCTACACATGGTGGAATAAGCAGGAGAAAAACTCAATTGCAGAGAAATTGGAAAGAGTCCTAGTGAATGATAGGTGGCTGCTCAAATTTCCCCTTTCCTTCAGTGAATTCACAACTCCAGAATTCTCAGACCATTGTCGAAGCTGTGTGAACTTTGGACTTCTCCTGCAACCTAAGAGAAGACCTTTCATGTTTGCAAACTACCTTCTCAAGAATCAAGACTTCCTTGGAATCATCGAGAATCATTGGAAATCAATGGCAATTCAAGGTACAACAATGTTCAAATTGTCAAAAAAGTTGAAGCTCTTGAAAAAGATCATCAAAGACTTCAAAAAGATGAACTACTCTGACCTTGAGAAGAGAGTGCAAGAAGAAGCAAATGTCCTGGCCGATTGTCAAAACTCTTTTCTAAGAGATCCATCTGCTGACCTAGAAAAGTTGGGGAATAAGGCTCATAAGAAATGGTAAGAGCTATCAAAAGCAGATTAGAGTTTCATGTGCCAGCGATCACACATATCTCGGCTTGCAAATGGTGATGGCAACACTTCATACTTCCACAGAATGGTTGCAGAAATAAGAGCCATCAATTAGATTCATTATCTCATTGATAATCATAGGAATCGCATTGAGAGACAGAGTCTAAAAGCAAATCATTGTGTTCACTTCTACAAGAATCTGCTGGGAGGTCATTCATACAGCCTTAGCACTCAGTAATCCTCTCTCATTAGATCCCTCTACTCTTTTACTTGCAACTCTTCTCAACAAGAGGAACTCTCTGCAATGGTTACCCAAGAGGAAATCAAATCAGTTATATTCAAATATCCTGCCAGAAAGAGTTCTGGTCCTGACAGTTACTTGGGGTTTTACTGGTGCTGAAGGATCAGAGGCTACCAAGGAGTTTTTTTGGTCTGGAAGAATCCTAAGACAGTGGAACTCAACTATCATTACCCTAATACCGAAGAAGATTCAAGCGGATAGGATCACATATTTCAAACCAATATCCCTTTGTAACGTTGTTTATAAAATTATCTCAAAAATCCTAGCACGAAGGTTGAGAATATTCTCCCGCAAATGATATCTCCTTTTCAATATTCCTTCGTTAAAGGTAGACTCCTCATAGAAAATGTTCTTCTCGCTTCAGAATTAGTGCAGAGTTTCAATCAGAAAAACATATCCATCAGAGGAGTCCTGAAAGTTGATTTAAGGAAGGTATTTGACTCTGTATAGTGGAACTTCCTTCTTCATATCTTAGAGGAACAACGCTTCCCACCCGCTTATATTAACTGGATCAGGAATTGCATTACCACCACCTAATTCTCAGTGAACGTTAATGGAGAGATATCTGGCTTCTTTTGTGGAGGCAAAGGACTATGACAGGGTTATCCATTATCACCTAGTCTCTTTATCCTAGCCATGGAGATATTTGATAAACTCCTTGCTTCTAAATTTGAGGCTAGACTTATAGGCTACCATCCGAAGGTAAAGGACCCTAAAATAACTCACCTCGCCTTTGCCGACGATGTGATGATCTTCTATGATGGTTCTATCCGATCTCTTCAGAGAATCACACATTGTTTAGACGAATTTTTCAGCCTCTCTAGTTTGATGATGAACATGCAGAAATCATCCAACTACTTGGTGGGTTTAACAGATGAAGAAGAAGAAATCATCTCTGCATTCGGCTTCATGAAAGGTGCATTTCCTTTCAAATATCTGGGACTCTCTTTGATGCATGGGAAGTTGCGCAAACAAGAGTATATGCCTCTGTTAGATTTGATCTCTACCAAGTTTAACCATTAGGCCACTAAAACCCTGTCTTTTGCTGGTAGAGTCCAATTAATCACCTCGATGATTTACAACCGGGTTAACTTCTGGTTTTCAATCTTCATGCTACCAAGAAACTGTATCTCCTTGATTGAAAGCTTATGCAACAAGTTCCTTTGGTCGAGGAACATTACAAAACAGGAGGGATTCAGGTTGCTTGGGCCACGATGTGTGCTCCCAAAGATGAGGGAGTCTTAGGCCTCAAAAACTTTTTTATATGGAACAAAATAATCAACCTTAAGCTAATATGACTTACCTTCTCTAAGAATGATTCACTATGGGTTACTTTGCTCAAAAAACATAGGCTAAAAGGAAGAAATCTTTGGGAGTTGAAGCTGGAAGAAGAAATGAATACTTCATGGATGTGGAAGAATATACTTACCATCAGACCATTAGCTAGAAGATACATCAGATGCTCAGTGAATGATGGTCTAACAGCTAGTTTTTGGTTTGACCATTGGATAGAGATGGGTCCACTTCTTGAGGTAGTGGGACAAACTGGTCCAGGACTCCTTGGAATCCATCCTTCTTCTACAGTTGTCGAGGAATATAATATTCTTCATTGGGAATTGTCCGCCAGAAGGACAAGGAACCAGGTGATAAGCTCATTAAGGTCATACCTTCTGCAAACTCTGATCCTACAATCTGAGAATGGACAAGACAATTACTCCTGGAAGATAGATGATGGCCCGTGAACTTGCTTCTGCTCAAGTACCACATGGGAACATCTCAGGCACAAGCACCCAAAGCAAACATGGACCACAATTATATGGTACAAAGGGTATGTTCCTAAACATGCTTTTATATTCTATCTCACACACTTGAACATATTACCCATGTTTGCAAGAATGGTTGTCTGGAGAACGAATGTTGATCCCAAGTGTCAAATTTATTCGCAGGTGGAGGAGACAAGGGATCATTTGTTCCTTCATTGTGAATTCACCCAGCTTTTGTGGGAAAAGGTGCTACATCGTTTGGGTATCAGGAGGTGTACTTTTGCATATTGGAACTCTCTTGTTTGTTGACTGTGTGAGGACGTCATCAAGAGACAGAGGACACTTAGATGCCTTTCAATTCAGGTACTGATATATGGTACTTGGATAGAAAGAAACAGCAGGATTCACGCAGGGAACCCTTCTACTCCTAACGAGATATTCATGAAGCTTGATCGGAACATCAGAAACACCATACTCTCTAAAATCTACCACAAAAGATTCTCTAATCTTCTGAGAGAGCTCACTTACAGCTAGAATTTGAAGATCCTTACCATCTTCACTCATGTTTAAAATGGGCTTTGTATATTTTTTGGGCCTCTTTCAAACAATTCCTTCTCTTGATTGTAAACATTAGCTTTTTTATCAACCAAAAACTAAATCAGAAAGTTATTCCTTAATTGGTTGCCCAATCCGGAGGGGAGGAATCTACAAAAATATAATCACATTGAAAGCTTCGGATCCTTGAGCTAGGCTGTCTGCTTGTGTATTCACTGTGCGCGGGATTTTGGACAAAGAGAATCTTGGAAGATGAGCACGAAGACGTTGAAATTCTTGGATGTAAGTGTAGAAAGCTGGTCAATCATCTGGATCCTAGAGAATCGTAAGTAGCTCCATACAATCTGTCACGAAAATCTGGCAATCAATTTTTCTAATTATCAGTTCTGACATGGCCCACAAAAGCCTTTCCAATTCTGAATGTAAAGGGGGAAAGACTTTGGCAGAGACGCTTTACTTCAACTAAAACTACCATATTTTCTCTGTCAAGATAAATAGTAAAAGGTTCCGATTGTTTCCATGATCCATCTGTACGACAACGGAGTCCGATGGACGTTGTGCCTTCCACAATTTCCCCATCGTCAACCGTTAGAGGAGGACACTGTGCTTCCTCCCAGGCCAGCAGTTCAGTCTCCGCGTTTTTTAGAATCTCCTCAACCTCTACTTGAACTCCTTGGAAAACCTTTTGGTTCCTTGCCTTCCAAATTAACCATAAGACCCATGGGAAAGTGTCTCTAACATTCTCTTGATGTCGCTGTGGATTTCTTCAGAAAAGGTAATCCATATTAGAAAATAGAGAGCGTGATGGAAGTTCATCTGGTTTTTCCGGGTTTCTACTATAATTTTAGATGTGCCCAAGCGAGTCACAGTCAAAGAAAACATGATTGATGGTTTCTTCAGCGAGACCACAACGTTTACACACAATATCACAAGAAATCTCCCTCCCAATTAGCGCTGTCGTCACTGCCAAACTCCCAGTAATAATTTGCCAGAGGAAATGTTGAATTTTGATTGGACACTTTATCGTCCATGGAAATGCTTTCAAAGCCTCCAAGCCCGGTCCCCAGCCATTATTATTAATCTGATTTACCGCCTCCAAATTCAGAAGCTTGTACCCCGGCTTTACCGTATATTGGCCTTATTTAGTATAATGCCAAACTAAACCATCATAAGTTGTAGTCCGACTTTAAAGTATATAATTCACAACTTAACTTAAAAAATATAGTATTTATTAAAATTAAGTTGTGCTTCTTTTAGTTGGTTATGATTTTTATTGATTGTTTATTATATTATTTAAGAAATGAATCTCAAAAGAATTAGAAAAAAATAAAAAATTATTAATTGAATGTTTTGTGATTTTAAATTGTTATATTCCCGTCCAAAGATTTTAATTTTTTTTGGGAAAAGGAAAACAAAATTTGGATTTTACAGTTAAAATCTTAAAATCGAGGCTTTTAAAAAATCAAAGAAACAAAGAGTAAAACAAAAATAAAAGCTGTAAAAACTTTTAAATAAAATAAAGCCAAAAAGTTTGATTTGAGAGCATTTGCCTATTAAAACAGTAAAATTGAGATATAGTCACCGACGTCGAATCCCAATCACCAATCACCAATCACTGTCTAAGTTTCTATTGCATCATGTTAGATTTATTAATCCATAAATCTCATAAACCAATTCAGTCTCTGATTAATATGAACAAGAGCGGAAGCATACCTGATGAATACATGCTTAGGGATCTTAATGAATTAGGGAATGGATCTTCCAAAGCAAACCCTGAATTACTTTAGTTCTCTGGTGATGGAGATGCAGAGAGTTTCTGTATTTTCTGTTAGGGTTGCTTTAGGGGCCATAAACCTGTATTTATAGAGAATCAATTTCTAGTTCGACCCCTCATCAAACTAGAAATTGCCAAAGTATCCACACATTAACTTTCCCAAACATTTATGCCCATAACATTTTCACAAAGTGACCACTAAAAAATAAGTTAATTACTTAATGACCTTCACATATTTAACCTTAACATATTTGACCCCACCAAATGACTCTTACAATCTCCAACTGGGTGATATATGTGCATGAAATGTGATAGACTTTATGAGCTCAAATATGCCATTAATTCCAAGAGCATTAGCCAATCTTTTGGTTTTAACAACATAGGATCATGGCGGCTTTTGTTATATTACTCATAACTAAACCTTCTATGGTCACCGAAATCAATATAGCCAAATGACATAGATCAATTATGAAAAATGTGGCATGAAAATCACATGAAAGGTGGTAAGTACATGTCGATTTTTAACTGGTCCTACTTTAGTGAGATCCTTTAACTTTATTGTACAAAGTGTAAACCGAAACTTTACTTCAAATAGATCAGAAAAAGTGTACAACACAACCAAAAAAAACATAGAACAAAACCAAATGATAAACTCCCACTAAACTGAATAATCCTCAAACACCGAAGTGTCCATTCGAGCAGTATGCTCGTGAAAGACTTTAGGCACAATACCTTTTGTACAAGCATCTGCTAACGTAGAGTTTGTCCCTAAGTGTTCTATGGAAATCTCTCCACTTTGTACCATTTCCTTTACGACTCGGTATTTAATGTCTACATGTTTAGACTTTACCGAACTCCTATTGTTGTTGGAATACAAAACAGCTGCCATATTGTCATAGCATAACTTTAGTGGTCTTTCAATTTCTTCTATAATTTGCAGTCCAATGACAAAGTTTTTCAGCCAAATTCTCCGATTGGATGCCTCATAAAAGTGCTATCAATTATGCTACCATGGTGGAGGAAGCTACGAGTGACTGTTTTGCACTACGCCAGGAAATAATTCCACTAGCCAACAGAAAGACATATCCAAATGTAGATTTTCTACTATCATTGCCTCCAGCAAAAATCAGAATCAGAATACCCAATGATCTTCAAATTATCTGATCTCTGATATGTGAGCATATAGTCTTCTGTTCTCTGCAAGTATCTTAGAACCCTTTTGACTACTTTCCAGTGGTCCATGACTGGATTTTTTAAGTATCTGCCCAAAACTCCAACTATGTACGCAATATCCAGACTCGTACAAACTTGATCATACATTAGACTCACTACTACTGATGCATAAGGGATCTTCTGCATCTTCTGAATTTCCAAAATTCCTTTAGGGCACTAACTGAGACAAAATTTGCCTCCCTTAGCTACTAGGGTATCACTTGGTTTGCAATCTTGCATGCCAAATCTCTTAAGTACTTTATCGATATAGCTTCTTTTGTGATAATCTAAGAATATCTCAAGAACGATCACGATGAATCTCAATTCCTAAGACAAAAGATGCTTCACCAAGATCTTTCATCTCAAAATTTTCCTTAAGAAATCTTTTGGCTTCAACCAGCATGCTCATATCGTTAGTGGCCAATAATATGTCTCGACATATAAAACCAGGAAAATACACTTGCTCTCACTTAACTTTTGATACACACAATCCTCAACCAAATTCACCTCAAAGCCAAAGGAGATGATAACCTTATGAAATTTGTGGTACCATCACTACAAGAAATTGAGGTATTGATAGCACTTAATAATAACGTTTTTAAATTTTATGCTATAAAAGAGTTTGACACCACTTTTTCATAGCGTTTATTATTTGGTAGTGCTATAAAAAGTTTGACCGCATACAAAGCATTCTTAAGCGGGAATATGAGTTTGTTTAAGATTGCAGCGCCATTAAATTAGTGTATGTTAGGTTTAAGCGGGATAATTTTTCCTATGCCCGCGTGTTTTCTGACAAAGCACTTAGAAAAAAGGCAAACACTTAGAAAAAACAATTGTGTTCTTTCGCCTTCTACTGTTGCTCTCTTTTAGTCTGAGATAGATTTGATTAACTCCAGGAATCTTCGCCCTTATCGTAGTTGTTGGCCTTCTGATTCCGATTTCACAGGTAAAATTAGAGGTTTTAGGTTTTTAGTGTTAAATTGGGGTTTCACATCTCGAATACTAATCTTTTAATTACTTTTACGATTTTTACAGGTAGCTCTTTGGGCCTGGTTTCTCAGTTATCGAAGGTACTGATTAGGGTCTTTTTGGTTTAAATTGGGTTTCGGTTTGCAATTTACAATGGTTTCCATGATTAATTGAGGCTTGTGTTTCCTATTTTTGAGTGAAATCCTTTGCAGATTCGTGAGAGCCTTCGTCGCATAAGCTTTTTGTAAATTCGTGAGTTTACTATCTATTTATTATTCTTGTTTCATGAGTATTAGGGTTTTCTTATTGTCATGTTGTTTATGTAAACATCTTTTTTTTAATAGATTCTACAAGTCTTTTGTTGCAGAAGAATCTAGCTGACTGGTAAGATTGTGATTCCTTTCTCTAATTGTTATTTTGACATGTTTCTTAAAAAATTTCAAATGTTAGTTATTTGAGCGTTTGATCAATTTTTTATGCTAACGTATGTATGTAATTGGTCGTGGAGTTGTGTTGTGTTTGGTGTAATATGGACAAGTCATGCGTTTGGTTACCTAAGTATGAAACTCTCTGCCATATTTTTATACTTTACATTTCAAATGTGTTTATGGGTTATATTGATACTTGGACTTCATGGTTTTCTTTACAGGAATAGCCTTGACTATGCTGAAGGCGCGAAAAATTTTGTGAATGCATCAGTGAAGTCTATGGGTTATCCTACTGAGATTCTCTTCTCTTGCATTGATTGCCGCAATGTTAGTCATTAACTTGCAGATACATTTTTAGATCATTTAGTGATTAGAGGGATGAATCTTAAATACAAGAGGAGAACACCATGGAGTATGCATGGAGACACAAAGGAAACTAAGAAGGATGGTGGTCAGATTTATGGTTTTGATGCTTATGACCTGTTTAGGACTGTTTATGAAGATGATGAAGCTAGTCCACAATCATCAAAGCCTAATGGATCTCAGTTTGACAGTGGTGATAACAAAGAAGAGTCTGAGTTTTGTAAGAAGTTGTGTGAAGCTAAAACACCACTGTATTCGACGTGTCTAAATTACACTAAAATATTGGCAATCATTGGTCTCTACCGGATAAAGGTCAAGAGTGGAATATCATAAAACTACTTTGATCAGCTTTTGAAGATAATCCATGAGATGCTACCTGCTGACAATGTGCTTCAAAAGTCAACAGATGAGGTGAAGAGGTTCTTGAAGGTTTTTGGATTTGGTTACGATAGCATTCACGCATGAAAGGAAGCAATATGATAAGCTTGAAACATGCCCAAGATGTAGTGCTTCAAGATGGAAAGTCGATAAACACAGTGGCAATGTGAAGAAAGGAATTCCTGTGAAGGTCCTTAGGTATCTTCCAATCAAGGAAAGGTTCCAGAGAATGTTTAGATCAAGAAGGATTGCTGAGGAGTTGTGCTGGCATTTCAGCAATGCAACTAAAGATGGTACAATGTGACACACTCTATTACTTGGGCTCAGGTGAATGGCAAGTGGCCAGAGTTTGCTAAGGAACCTAGAAACCTTCGACTAGGTATTTCTACTGACGGTATTAACCCTTTCTCGATTCAGAATACCAAATATAGTACTTGGCCTGTGTTATTAATGAATTACAATATGTCTCCACTGCTCTATATGAAAGCTGAGAATATCATGTTGACCATGCTAATACCGAGGTCAATTGCACCGAGCAACAATATAGATGTTTATATATAACCATTAGTGGAAGACTTGAAACATTTTTTGGTATGAAGGTATAGAGGTGTATGACTCTTGTCTGAAAGAGAAATTCAGACTTAAACGTTGTTCTCGTTGAGTATCATTGATTATCCAGCTTTAGGGACTTTTTTTGGAGGTAAAGTGAAAGGAAAGCAAGCTTGTATTGTTTGTGGGAAGGACACACCACATAAATGGCTAAAGTTTAGTAGAAATTATGTATACTTTGAAAATAGGAAACAACTTACACCTAGACATCCGTATAGACACAGAAAAGGATGGTTTGATAACACTATAGAGAGTGGCACTACAAGCATAATTCAAACCAGAGCAGAAATATTTGAGGCGATTAACGAGTTCAGGAATGACTTTGTAAAACCATTAAGTAGAGATGGTAAAAGAAAACGAGCTGAGTTATCTGAAGTTGATGTGGGTTCAGAAGACAAATATGAAGAGGACACTGATCAATGGTGGTGGAAGAAAAGATCAATATTTTTTGACTTACCATATTGGAAGGTTAGTAGTTTTCAGTACTATTAGTTTAATATGTATAACTTTTTGTTTATAAACCCTTTTGATTCATTGTCTTAGAATTTGTCAATTTCATCATAACA
Source organism: Anastatica hierochuntica (assembly GCA_900406275.1). Lineage (NCBI taxonomy): Eukaryota > Viridiplantae > Streptophyta > Magnoliopsida > Brassicales > Brassicaceae > Anastatica > Anastatica hierochuntica. The sequence goes on along the minus strand of OVAN01000795.1, from coordinate 4,851 downwards.
TCAATGTGATGCATGTGGAAAAAACATGTTGGACGCTATACTGTCTATTATGATGAATAGTGCTAAATCAAAATTGGAGTCAAGGCACGGAAAGACACTGAGGAAATGAGAACTTACCCACCATCAGCAGCTTTTTGGTTTACAAAGGAAGAAAAGAAACGATTTTTCCAGAGGTTATCTAAGTTTAGAGGCCCTGATGATTATTGTGGCAATATTTCTAATTGTGTTTCTCTTGAACCTCTTGCTATTAGTAGTCAAGTCGCACGATCATCACGTCCTGATGCAAAATCTACTTCCAGTTGCCATGAAAGGATTGTTGCCAAAAGGAAAAGAGTTGTTGTCACTCGATTATGCTACTACTTCAATAGATTATGTCAGCGTGTGATAGATCCAGAGAAGCTGATATCACTTGAGTTTGAGTTTATTGAGACAATGTGACAAATGGAGTGATTCTTCCCACATTCACTTTTTGATATTATGTTCCACCTTCCTCTACATCTAGGAAGAGAGGCTCTCTTGGGTGGTCCGGTACATTTCCGATGGATGTATCCATTTGGGAGGTACTCTTTTATTTACTTTTATCTCTTTATCTACTATTCTTTTATTTACTTATTTGTATTATTGACAACGATGTTATGGGATTGAGATGTAGGTATATGAAAAGACTGAAGGCATATGTAAAAAAGTTTGCATGGCCAGAAGCTTGTATGGCAGAGGGATACTTGGCTGAAGAGTGCCTTGTCTTCTGTTTAGAGTTTCTCAAGAATACTCTACCAATAGAAGAACCCCTCAACTATAATGAAGATGTTGCGTGTGATGAACACGTCCTTGAAGGTCGTCCACTTCAGAAGCCTCAAGAAGTTACACTTTCAGGTAAAGAACGAGACATAGCTCATCGGTATATCTTGATGAATACAACAGTTATGGTACCTTATATCGAGTTAGTTTAAATCTTTTGGACCCTTATGTCTTGTTATTCTGTCACTAACCTTTATTAACTATATGAATTATAACTTCTGAATCTTGTGAAACAATATGCATTTGGAGGAATTGCAGGCTACTGATGATACATGTGCAAGAAACAAGACTCTTTGTTGGAAACTTCATATTGAAAGGTTTGCAGAGTGGATAAAGGTAAAGGTTAGAACAATATATTTTAATTTCAGTTTCTATTTTATCTTATTCGTTATTCATCGAGTATTATTATTACTTTCTGATTAGATACCAACAAATTCAGAGTCTCATTCAGAAAGGCTGAGATGGTTAGCATTTGGGCCAAAACACGATGCTCAAAGCTATATGGGGTACGTCTTTAATGGCCATCGATTTTACAGAGAAGATGCAAAGAGGCACACTCAAAATAGTGGAGTGACATATGAATCTTTCAGTATGTGCAGAGCTAGTGCTCGAGATAGTAGACAAATGGCTGACATGATTTTTTACTACAGAAAGATAAAGGAGATCATTATGGTTGACTATCACAAGTTCCAGGTTCCATTGTTCAAATGCGTTTGGGCAAATAAAGGGTATGGTGTAAAGGAAGAAGACGGCTTTACTCTTGTCAACCTACATATGAATCAATCACCATTTCTACAAGATCTTTACATTATGTCATCGCAAGCAAAGGTTTTTTTACTCTAGAGAAGATGACTCTTCTTCTTGGTATGTAGTTATGCGGGCACCACCGAGAGGTTATCATGAATTCGAAACAGAAGAAGAGTTTGTCAGTGGAATGTCTAGTATCAGTACAACATAATGAAGACATGAGTAATCAAGCGTCTGATGATGAAAGTTTTTGTGTTAGGGATGACTATGAAGGGGTTTTACTAGAATAATAACCACCACTGACTAATTTGAAGATTTGATGTGTAAGGAACAAACATGAACAACAAGATAGCGTTGGAGACTAGTGTCCGACGTAGTTGGCGTCAACTAGGTGCGGATGCTAGCCCTCTCGAGTTGTCGGTGAGAAAAATCTCAAGAAGAATCCAAGTAAGATGGTCATTGATAAAGCTTTAAATGAAGAGCATGTGGAGACAGTAAATGAGGAACATCTGGAGGCTGTTGACGATATAATAAACAAGAAGATGCTCTAGTTGAAGAAAAAGTGGATTCATAAAATGAAGAAATGGATCCAAAAGAAGGTGTCGAACAAGGGAAAGAGAAAGAAGTTGATACTGAGGAGCATGCTAGTAAAAGAGTTACTTCTGAAGTCAGTGAAGAAGAAGAAGCTATGGAGAAGGTAAGTGTAGACTTTTCTACTTTTGGAGAACATTCAGGGCCGAGTTCAGTTTCATCATATCTCGGTCCTCTTGTTAGGGAACATGTGCCTGTACTAGTAGAAGATTGGAGGGCAGTTGATGCTGCAACTAAGGATACAATGTGGGATTTAATTAAGGTACTTAATATGTTAGTTATGTAACTCAGCTAGTTTTCAGTACCATATAACTTTGTTATTTTTTGTAGGCAAGGTTTAATTTGGATGAAGGTTCCCAAAGAGAATTTGTTTTCAAATAGATAGGTGCTATCCAGAGGGCTTCTAAATCTAGACTTGTTTCTAATCTTCGGAAAACTAAGAGTCCTAATGAGAGGCTTAGGTTAAAACCAAGCAACATTCATTCGCTTGCATCTTGGAACAATTGGGTGAAGAGTAGGACTTCCCCAAATTTTAAAGTTATGTAATTCATACGGTTTTCTTTTGTAGTTCATGTACTTGTTGATGATTTTGGATTATGATAATGAGTAATTTACTAATTGCAGCTTAAAAGTGTGAAGGACGAGGATATGAGTAAGTCTCAAATTCCTCACACAACAACCAGGAAAGGAATGTTTCGTCTAGCTATGGAAATGGTATGTGTATTTTTTCATGTATGGCTTGTATTACAGATTAGAAACATATAACAGGTAAGTACCATGTTTATCTAGAAAAAGAAGAGCTCTGATCTACGGAAGGTGACTAGAAGCAAGATTTTGTTGGCAGGACACACTCACTCTGATGGGAGACCCGTCAAGAAAGAATTTGCATATACGATTGTAAGAAAATATCAATTACTTTAGTTTTGAGGTTTTAATTTAGACTCTTATGAAATATCATTCAACTATATGTTTTCACATATTTTGTACGAGAGGATACAATCAATCGATAGTCAAATGGACTCCATAGCCATTGAAAAGATAAGAGAAGATGCAGTCAACCAAGTTTTAGGGAAAGATAAATATGGAGGAGTTAGAGGGATGGGCAGGGGGATTAGTGTTGCCAAGTTAGAGTACATGAATGCTAGAGACTCACATATTCTGAAGCTTAAAGCTTCACAAGCAGATATGATTATCAAGATTGAAGAATTGTTGAATCAAATTCGTGATTTAGCTGGGAAGAAAGTAAGTTTCAATCTTGTTTTTAATTATGGCCAATGAAATAAGCTTTTAACCAATTTTATGATTTCTTGTTAGTCATCATGTCCAGATTTAGTTGTTGAGTCTAATGTTTTGAACAAAAGCACGGGACCTCTTAGGTGTAAGATATTGGATTGGTGTCCTTAAACCGATGATGTTGTTGCAGAAGGAGAATTTTGCTCGTCAGAACAAAGGTATAGGATTGGTCAAATTCCAATCGGTCCTCATACGGGGGATGTTATTGTGAAATCTGATTCAACTTCAGATGCTTATCTATGGAGACCTACATTAACAACTTCTTTAATTGGTGAAGCTATTGGATCAAAAATTCCTTGGCCAGTTGACAGGGTGGTTTTGCACTCACCTGACTGTAGCTCCTCAGGTGTTAAACCTGCTTGATCCATGGTAAGTTTAAGTTGTTTATAACTCTTGATTGGTAGTACTTTAAACCTCAATAGTGAGATGATTGATATATATGTGCATGAATCCTTGGGCCTCTTATGAATCACAAATAAAATGCAACATCTATGAATGAAATGGTTTTAAAATTGTTACTAAGGGTATAATTTGTTCAATTGACACAACTGAAAAGGTCAACCAAGTTCCTCTGGGTCCTAATGTTGCAATTATGAAGGTTGAGAAGGTAATTGATCAGGAAACTTTTTTGTGGAGGCCAAGTTCTGAAATGGCAGTAATGGGTGACGCTGTAAATATGAACATCGCATGGCCCCTGGATAAGATTGCTTTCATCAGCATATCGGAGAAGTCACCAAAAAATCTCCTCTGGTAAATGCTAAATGTCCCTTTTGTTTTTCTTTTCTTATGATCGATCAGTTATATGTTTCTTTTACTTATATCTGATGTGTTTTACAATTTTGAATGTTAGAGTACAAGTAAAAGCACATGTAGTAGTAGCAAAGGTGCCAACCAGAAGTGTATTTTGTCTGATTGGTTCAGAAAAAATTATGGTAGAGGGTCGTGTTTTGTCAACTAATCCAGCTGATCATGTGCACTTTGTTCCTCTTGGTCCTAATGATTCGAAGGTTTTGGTAGATTTGTTAAAGATTGGAGATGTTGAAATGTGGAGATTGTCGTGTTAGTATTTTTGTGGTTTTTATTACGGATTTTACTCGAGAATTATGGTTTTTAGTATGTATTCAGATCTCTTTGGTGTGGATTTGTGTTCTTTAGTGTTTTTACAGGGATCGAGCTTGGATGTGCGGAAAGATTTCATTTTGGACGAATTTCAATCATCGAAGGAAGTGTTCGTGAAAAGCTGAAATACCCAGTCAGATGGACAAGGATCGATCGATCCTTGTTTCTATATCAATCGATCCATGTCCCGTTTTGTAGACTGATTTTACGAAGAACCAGACTGAACTTATTGTGAACTAGATTTCATTTCTAAGACTTAAGCTCGTGTTTCCTGTTTCATTATGCACTTTTTCTGAGTTTTGA